>NEWO01000122.1:681535-695580 GCA_003013225.1 Phalaenopsis aphrodite | reverse complement strand
ATCTCTAGAAGTTCTCTTTAAGCACTTTCCCTCTTTACAAACATTCTCAAGTCTCTCTTAGAAAAGTCCTGAAGAAGAAATCTCTCACCTTCTCTCTCTTCTTACAATCCTTGAAGAAAATCTTCAAGCCCTTGACTTTCTCTCTCTCTATCTCTTGCCTTCTTCGAAATTCCCTCACACACCTCTCCCTTTTTTCAAGCCGTAGAATTCCCTCTCTTTTATTAGAGGCTATCTCCCTCTAAAATGAATTCAAAATTCTCTCCAAAATTATATACAAAAGTCAACTCTTTTGAATTCAAAAGTCATGTCTATTGACCCAAGAGACATATCTCTTTATAAAAAAAAAACATTCCAAAGTATCTAGATGTATTGAATCACTTCATGAGGTGTTTATAATTAGTGTCCATTTTAAAATTCACACGAAATTCATTCTAAATAGCCTTAATCAGCAAAAAGTCATCTCTGACACTTCAGGCGCCATTCTGCTTAAGATTGTGTTGTTCTGGGTTTTGACACTTCAGGTGTCAAATATGGTGCTTCAAGTGTCAACTCTCTGTCAAATGACGCTTCAGTCGCCAATTCTGCGCTTCAGATGCCAACTCTATGTAAAGTGGCGCTTCAGGAGCCAGAATATCAAAATTCACTGTTTTGACTCCAAATTTCGTCATTTTTGCTATTTTTACTCCAAATGCATAAAATTGATATACCTGTAACAAAAAAAATGAAAATACCCTTCTTTAAAGTGCAATATCACAAAAAATAAGCATAAAATGTCTACTTAAAACAACATATTATTTTGGTGTATTATTATGCAACTTATTGACAAACCAATCATGAAGTCCATCGATGTTTCTAAAATTGGAGAAAAAATCCAACAATTGTTTGTTGACATCCTCTTAAAAAAAATATAGCCTTGGCCCAATAGAATTTATATTCTCGTGAGCACAACCCAAATGTAACTATACTATTTTAGAATAATGTAGAATCATATAAATACATCTATAAATGACATACATACAATGATACTGGATTACACCATAACAAATGAAATAATTGGTACATAAATGTCTCAAGAAAAAAATTAGATAAAAATAAATATCCCATAGAAATAAGAGTAGTGACCAAATAATAAATCCATGTATCTACTCCTCATTTGTCTTCTTATTTTGATCCTCCTTGTTGTCCTCCGCCTCATTGGTTGCTTCCTTCGCTGACGTGCCCCACAACTCACCCCCTCTAGTTTGATCTCCATCCGCACCTACATCTCAGTTGAGCTAAATGGTGAATCGAGCCTCCATGTTCTGAATGAATGATATAACATGGTTGCAAACTTCAACATCAATGGATGTGAAGCTCTCATAGAAGGAGTGACGTGCATTGTATGTGAGTTACTGTGAACCCATTTCTTAGATTCTTCCCTTCTTCTTCCCCTTAATAGCTTTTCTCCAAATATTAAAATCTAAGTGTTCAAACTAGCCACTAGAGCTAAGAGCTCCTTTTGAGCTCTAACTCTGAACATCCTTTAGCCACAAGTACTCCTCCTTCAAAAAAATTATAAAGAATATTTAGATGCGGAATTATATATATATATATATTACTATGCCACTTTCACAAGCATTTTGAGATCTGATGTTGACCCACCGGTGGTCCTCTTGATGTTGATGTGTACAAGCATTTAGCTTAGTTGAGGTGGTTGATCTCTCATTTAAGTAATTAACTCTGTAAATATGCAAACAAATATTAACTAAAACATAACCACTAAAATATAAAGCACCAAGTAACTCTTGTCATCCTCCTCTTATACTCAGTATGTAGGACCGAGCCTTTAGTGTATAGGGAAGTGCTCATACCCCCACATTCTGAAGCTATTACCATTATGATTCACTTGCTCCTTCTTCACGATATAGTCAAGAGAGGCCTAGACCCTATACAAATAAATCTAAATGTCCTCCCCAAATCATGTAGATCTCTTATTGCCTTGCATATATCAGTGAATGTATTGTGTAAGCCACTGGCCCCTCTAATCTAAAAATTAAGCTTGATATACTTATGTTGCTTAAGAAACCAAGAGAAATTCTTCTGCATCAAAAGTATTAATCAATTAGATGGGTATAGTTGTGCAAATTAAGATTTTTTACTTTGGGTTTACTTCAAAATCTCTAAATCACATATCTTGAACTTTAATCAGAATCTCCTTTTAGAATAAGTATGGAGCGTCATACTTATTAATGATCTCTGATAAAGTGAATGACTTTCTTGGATGAAAAATACACAAAAGAAATTATTGGTAGTTATATAATAAAATAAAAAATGAAGTTCATTGTATTATTATCTAAATTAGTTATGTATATCATTCAGGCTCAATGTGCATACGCTGCATGACATATAATTACACATCTAGATTTACAGAAGCAGAGGGACCTGCCTAGAATGTGAGCGGTGATGGTGGTACATATAATTATTATTTATTAGCTGGCAAATGAATCTATTTGTAAAGTGTAGCAAATTTTGTTGACAATACTATCAAAGAGGAGATATATGTTTTTTTTTATGCTATAGGTTTCCGACGACTTTCTGTTGGTTTTTTGATGATATATTGAATTGTTGTCGTATTATTCGATGGTAAAAGCCTCTGATTATAATGTCAACGTCTAATTGACACAGGTTCGATTGTTTTAACAGGGACAAAAAACCAACAGATGTTCCAACTTATCGACAGTTACCTCATCGGTTATAATTTTGAAGCCTAACTGATGACCTTCACTGTAATAAGAAAATGATGTCTGCTCCCAATTACGATTAACTTATCGACTATTGCCAGCAGTTGACCGATGTCAAATCAATGGATATTACAAATGATTTTTAACTGTCGGTAATAAAAAATTGAGAAATGGGCAGCTTACACAATTTTTGATAAAAATTGATTGTCATATCATGTCAGAAGTTTGCCAATAAACATAAGACATCATAATTTTTGCCAGATTTCTAATAACTGACAAGCACTTTTGCTACGCCATATAAACAATGAAAAAATCAGTAACACAGTTTATTTGGTTTTAACCGATGAAATCCGACTATCAAAAATAGACTAAATTCCTGTAGTGAGCCGTATTCTATCACAAAGTTGGTAACATAGATGAAAAATTGAGCAGCAAATCTCCATTACAAATGAGCAAATGATGTGATTTTTTTCACAAAATGGATATTTTTCAGTAGTGATAATAAAATATTATAACAAGTTGAAATTTAATCAAAGAAAAAAAAAATCTTCAAAACCATTTCTTAAAAGGGATTTGTAAATCCATTTTACCATTCGTCAAACACACATTAATCCAAAACATTGATCAAGTTGAAAACAATGAGCAATGCTAACATATTGAGAATCTGCGTTTTATTTCACATTTGGTGGGAGATCTACTTTCTTAAAATGAAAATAATTTTTATAAGATCTTTAATCAAGAGTATGTTTTTCAGCTTTATATAATTTATACCATTTTTTAATGTTATGTAGACTTATTATGTGCATCTCAATTAGGTTAAAATAACAAAAATTAGGGATAATATTTTACTATAGTAAAACCAAGCACAAGGGATTCTAATCATAATATCTTTAACTTCCTTGATTGCATGGCCCACATTCCTCTCTTCTATGAGTATTCATATTTGAAATTATTTTTTCAATCATTCCAATTCAATAATATCATGTACTTCTCTGTAAATTATACTTCAATCATTTCCATCCAACAATAACCTTGAAACCTAAATCAAAACAACAAAATTAATAGACATCATTTGGGTAATGTAGATTAATATTGCTATATAAGAGTTTGAGATGCTAATGATTGAAGTAATGTGAGATACCAGGTGCACCTCTGTAAAATACACTAAATTAATCCAAATGTATAAACTACAATTTCCTAGCACTTAGCTCCTAACCTTTCCTCTTTGTTGGGAAGCTACAGGGCAAAGCATCGTGCACACGAGATTGCTACCAATCTAATGCTCTTTTGTGCTTTACAAATCTTAAAGTTAAGACCTTCTCCTCTTTTCTCTTTTACTGACTCTATATCACTCTCTAACTGGCAATTTGCAATCAAAAAGACATAAAACACAGCCTTTAGGCTCTTTGATTTTACATTTTCTTCATCTCTCTCTCTCTCTCTCTCTCCACTTTCCTTTCATTCACTTTCTGACTCATTTTTGCATTGTCATCCTCTCTTTTTTTATATTTTCTGAATCAAAAAACCAAAGGACCGTCTTCTTTTCATCAAAATTTCAGCTTTTTCATGCAAAATTTGTTCACTATGACCTTCCCAAAGTGAAGTCAAGATTGAGCTTCTTTGAGCTATTCTCTGAGAGATAAGACGAGTTGAGATCTGATATCATATTCAAGCTTCTTGCATGTATTTTGTTCTGCAACATGAAAAAAAAAAAAAAAATTACTAGCACATTATTTTCTTATAAATTTGTTGGACAAAAATAATGGGAGTTAGTTTAAATTCTGCACCTCAAAGCAAGACATGGTTCCAATGGCTGATTCCTTTGGCTTGTCCTGGTAATAGCCCCCCTTACTATAGAGATCATATCAAAAAACATTGAGAGTTTGATTAATTTCTGACTTTGAAAAGTCATGCAAAATATGGAATAAAACAATAATAGCAAATAAAGGAGGGATGCAGCCTTCTTCTCACAGATTCCTCTTTTTTATGCAAGTGCTTGGAAATGTTTGGATTTCATTCCAAAACATGTAGAAAGTACATAAATATAGTTTCTATTTCTACAATTTTGTGTTGTATAATTAAAAATAAATATAAAAATATACATCTCAGAGCACTTACATTTTATCCTTTTAGCATACAATATTCATAATAAAATTATGACATAGTCATTAGAAGTTTGAGTAACTTCTTATAACTAAAAAATGATAGAATCAAAGAGAGCATGCGTATTCATCAAATTGACAACAATTGTGCTTATATAAAATAAACAGACATCACTATTAATTTTTGTATTAAACTAACTTTTAGAGTATGACTCTAAGTCACATTTACATACATCAAAATCAAAATAGTCAATTAAATTACTTACTGACATAAAAATAGCAAACATTTACATATATTGCACACAATTGTTATGTACTAACGTATCTCACACCTAAACTTTCAAATTTACACTCATAGCCCTCGAATCCTTCATATCACATCAAAATAGCACTATAACCCTTTTTTTTTAAAACACCTAAGTGCTATGTAAATATTAAAGTATAGTTATACGGAGATATACAAATACATAAGAATTGTGTGATATAAGTATGCAAATTTATCCAAAAAAAAAAAGGGAAAAAGTTGCAATCCCATGTGATATGCCATTATCCATAAAAAGAAACCACAAAGAGGTTTCAAAAATTTATAGTCTTTTTTTGCTAAGGTTTCAGCATCATAGTACTATGGTAGCTAAGGACCAATTTGCAAGCTTATAGATACCAACAAAATTCCAAAGGTAGAGAGAAGAAAAAATGATAGCTCTTTTTATGTAGACTTTATAAAAAGTGCTTGTTTCTTGAAGTGGGAGATGAGATAGATAGGATTCTTGATCTTTTTTTTTTTTTCTTGAACCACTACAAAAAGGAAAATTGCACCATCATAGAGGTCTGCAATGCCTACCTGATTCTGAACAGATGGAACAAAGCTATGATACTTGTTGCCTTTTGTGAGCACTTGCATGGAGATTGTTTTTAAATTTTGAGAAAGGGAATGAGGAGAATGTGGAAAGCCTTTTATACTTAAAAAAAAGCATTCATCAGTCTGATGAGGATTTACATTTAGCTAATGTCAGGTGCTTTGGAGGCTATATTTTTTTATTTATTACTGGTTCTAGTGGAAAACTGTTAATTTTTTTTTTGAGAGATTATTCTTTTCTTCCTAATTAACTATGGCTGTGCATCTGCTTTGTGTTTATGCTTTGTTTAAGATATTGGCTGTTCTAGAAGAACTAGATATGACTGTTGACTGGTGAGAACCACTTTCTATGGTCACCAAAATCAGAGATAATCAGTTTAAGTTCTAATTATTTAAATTAGTGCTAATTTTGATCTTGTATTATGTTAAAATTATAGTATTAATATCAATAGAATTTTATCCATATTAACAAATCTATGTGCACTTTTCTTGTTATAAAAAGCATGTAAAGCAACCTTGATGTGAAGAGAAGTGTTTAGCATTTCCCAATAAATCGAATATGTTATTTGACATTTTTGAATTATAAGACACAAATTTCATTAAGATAATAGAAAGTTAACTTTGTGACATTATGGCTTCACACACATCTAAGTTTTATATATGCTTCAAAAAATAGATCGAAAAAATTCTTAATATTTAATTAAGCTGAAAAAGTTGAGGAGCAACACCTTGAGATTTGTGCAGACGTAGTTAAATTTTTAATAGCCGAATTTAAGAAAAATGATTTTACCTTGGGGAACTGCTCCATAATCCATAAGAATTCGTGCAATTTTGATCTGCTGACCATAAGTTCTGAACTGAAGAGTGATCTGATCCCTGGGAATTGTTAGTATCAAACAAGTTGTCGTCGGAGATCTCAATGGGCTCACTTTGTCCTATATAACAATATAATAAAACTTATCTAAGATCTTCATAAATACTATAATAATTTATCAAATCAAATAGGTGGAATGTTAAAACATAAAAGCCATGTTTTTGCAACTGAAAATCAACTCTTTATATTTTACAAGATTTTCCAAGAAAATAATATTCATAACAGTTATAAATAAATAATTTTTTATAATGAAAAATTATTTTCTAATAAAATTCAAGAAAATATCTTACAAAAGAAAAAATTTAAACAAGCCAAAGTTTTTCTGGAGAACCTGATGAAGTTGCTGCCTTATCAGTGGTCTTGACAGTTCGATACATCTGCAACGTGCATGAAATTTCAGAACATTGTTAAATTATAAATACAAGCAGGACGAAAAAATGCCAAATCTTTTAAGATTATTAATTAATGAAAAGTAGTGAAAATTTAAGTTTTTTGTCTTTAAATTTATACATCATATTGTCATTTAGAATTGAGCTTTTTGTCATGGACATGTAGTTTATGTTACCGCTATTTGTTTAACATAAAAAAGAAGCCATCTGGGCTTGCAGCTTTACATGCATTTATCATAAATGCTATCATCTAGAATTATAGGCGTAGGTAGCTAAATAATTGTGTAATGATGCATGTTCGTACTTAATTAGGTTATCTTTAAGCTGTGGTCTTCGTTAAGCGGTGAATTTTGCAGCATTTTCTTCCCTCTTTTTACCTTCAAGGGGATGCTTTCTGCTTCACAAGGAAAAGCTGCTCCTGACTCTTGGAGCCCACAGCTCTCTATGTCGAGGAGAGATTAAGGTTCTGGGACAGAGAGATTGAGAGAGAAAGAAAGAGAGAGAGGAAGAAGTGCCCATCAATGGCATAAATAAAACAAAGAAAAAGAAAATGGGAGCAAAACTCTAATATTTCTTTGTAAAAAAGGCATTTTTTTTTATAAATGCTTGTATGTCTTAAGCCAAGAATATCACAGGTTAGGTTGCAGGCGTGATTTTACTTTGACAAAGAGCCAAAACAGCAATAATAAACAAAACATGCAATAAAACAAAAGGCCATCAGCTAGAAACCTAGTCAAGAGAAGGAAAAAAAAAAAAGAAGAAGAAGCTCCAAACGCAAGGATTCAAAAGAGAGAAGAAAGCAAAATACGAAACCTCCTCGATCCTACCTGCAAGTGCGATTTCACATGAGCCAAGGTGAGATCTTTCACATCCATAAGCTCAAGAACCGATTTTGGAGTCGCCCCTATGATCCCAAATAAAAACATATCACAAAAAGACAAGTAAAAAAAATCCTTTTGTTTTTTTTTTTTTTGTAGAACTTACTTTCATGGCCACCGAGGAGCTCAACGGCATGAACGAAGCGAGCATGGAGAGTGGAAGTCCACCGCATCCTGGGTCCTCTCATGCTCCTCTTTGCTGGAAACCGGGGAAGAAACCTTGAAGGCGAGCGTGAGGAGTCGAAGAGGTGGAGATGGTGAGGAAGAGGAAAAGGGAAGGAAGGAGAGGTATGGTAGACTGGTATACCACGAATGGGGCGTAGAAAGGTGAGATCTTGGTGATGGGATTCATTGAGTAAAGCATGGCGTGAGGTAGTGGTGGTTGAGGGAGAGGGACTTGTGAGTGAAAGGTCGACGAAGCTAATGGTTCCCGCACCGGAGGCGGATTTTACCGGCAGAATAGGTGTGGCGACGGCGGGTCTCCTCCAAAATCCAAAGTCAATTGTGTCTTCTGCTGAGCTGCTGTTGCACCTTGTGCTCGGTTTGCTGCTGTTTGGAGGGCTTATCTGCAGTGAAAGGTCTGGTTGAGCGGAAAACAACTCCATTGTTTAGGTTCTTCGGGATCAAAAGGACAAGGAGAAAACCCTCTCTGTCTACCTCTTCACACGCGCACACACTTCTCTTTTGCTCCTTTTCTTACTTTGTTCTGTTTGCTCTGGTTTAAGAATATGCTAGCTAGCTACTTGGCTTCTTTAGTGTTGATTGTTGTGCTGCTTTTCTGTTGCTGAGAATGATGTGGGAGAAGAAGAGAGTTGGGAGAGGGACGAAGGGGACTTGAGTAGATAATGGAATTGGAGCTAGCTCTATGAGGAGGCAGTAAGGAGTGGAGGGCTATAATCACCCCTTGAACGGATGGGGTGAAAGCATTTGTTTCTTGCGTCCTTGTAGGAAGTATATGGTAGAATATGACATTTGAAGAGAGAGAAAGAGATAGAGAAAAGTGGTGGAGATAAATGAATGAGTGTTGATGATCCTATTCGCTTTCAACCCAAGTTTGTGTATTTCTGATCTTTTGTAGGAAAAAGGTTAGAAATTTAGTGTAAAGTCTTTAACTTGTGGGGGGGTGATTGCAAAAAAAAGAGTTGCTGGTATGTCTCCAACCTTAATGGTTAGCACCATTCAGTCATTCACTCATTTATTTTGAAAGTTTGGTGGATTCTGTGCTATCGCAATCACTTATTAATCTCTCCACAATGCTTTGGGTTTTGAAAAAAAATTTAAAGAGAGCTTGAATCACAAAATTGTAATTTTGTTTTACAGTAATACTTTATTCGTATCAATCTACAAGAATACCGAGAGATATTTGAAGAACAAAATCATGATGATATCTACAAATTTTATGGAAAAGATTCCTCAATAATGAACAGTGTCGCGTACATTGTTCGATTAATATATATATATATATATATATATATATATATATATATATATATATATATATATATATATATATATATATATATATATATATATATATATATATATATATATATATTTATATATATATATGTTGCACAGTGTGATATTCTGCGACTGGAATGGAAAGATGGGAGTCTACTTTTCTATGTCCATATGAACATTTACTCTCTCTTATGCTTGGTCCATTTCAATCTCATTTGTGTTTCTCCGCTTTATTCGTATGATCATCTCATCTCATCTCAAGAGATATTCAGAGTAACTAGAGCTGTGGCTTGAGGATGTATAAAATACAGTGGGTATTACACAGCATTTGATACTTTCAAAAATTTAGCAGAACATTTTTTCTTTTTCTTATGCATATATATATATATATATATATATATATATATATATATATATATATATATATATATATATATATATATATATATATCCGTGGCCTGTTTGTTGGCAAGGTTCACTATAAGTCTCCTCAGGTCACGGGTTCGTTTCTCAGTGGTGTTGGGTTCTCGAATATTTAGGCACATGATGAGAGCTCTCATCATAGGGCCTAGCGCATGGAAAATTGGTATTTAGGCCTCTACTAAATACCAATTTTCTTTTTAGAAAAAAAGAATATATATATATATATATATATATATATATATATATATAGACACACACACACACACACACACATAAATTTTATATGAAAAACACAAGATGAGAAAACTACGTGCAGAAGAAAAGAATTTACTATATTAAATCTGAAATTACAAGTCCAGAGTTTTAGCCAACGTACAACCAAAGCAAAAAGAAGCGGGTGACTTGTGCAAAAAAGAGAGTTATTCATAGGCTTCAACAAGACCCCTTTAAAGAAAATGATTAAAACGAGTATATAAAGCAGTAGCATACTTATTACAATCTAAAGGCTATTATAAGATTGATCAAATTATAAAAACCTTCAATCCCTTTCTAAAACCTTAATCTACATGCTCTTAGTTATTTCTAATGATTCAATCCACATGCTCATAATTTCCTTTTAAAACTTCACTTTATATACTCATAATTTTCTTATGAGTTGATCGTGGGACCCATAAAATTCTGATCACAATTAGGTAATGTCCATATTGACATGAATTTCTAAATATATGAAGAATAAAATTTTTTCCACCTCTTTCACAAAGCTCTAGTGATCAAGAATGAACATCAATCAAAATTAAGTATGCTCAAACTTGCCATTAGAAGTGCCTTAGCAATCACATCTTCATGATTATTATGAGTATTGATGTAGCTCAAAACAATAACATCATGAGCAATAACTTCACCTATGAAGTTGTAACACATATCAATGTGTTTGGTTCTCTCATGAAACATCTAATTTTTATAGAGATAAATAACACATTAGCGTGTTGATCTTCAAATATTCACTAAGTTCTTTTTCCAATAGAACTTTCAATCAGATAGCTTATTTATAAGCTTCAATATTTGTCATATACTCAACTTCAGTTATAAATAGTCTCACTATTGCATGTAAAGTAGCTTTCCAACTAATCACACAACCAGCAATAGTAAACACGTATCTTATAAGTGATTTCATTCTTTCAAGATCTCCAACAAAATCTGAATCAACATAGTTAATGACTCTATTTGTAGTCCTAAAAAGCAAATAAGCATTTATTATTCAACATAGATACCTTAGGATCCATTGAAGTGCTTTACAATGCTTTTTGCTTTGATTACTCATATATTTGCTAATTGCACTGACTGCATATGACAAATTTAGACAAGAATATATCATAACATATATGAGAGATCCCACTGCACTAGAATATGAAACTTGAGATATATATTTAATCTCATCTAATCAGATTGTGAACACAAAGCTGATGAGAGTTTAAAACGGAGTATTAACAAGTTTGTCATTTTACATATTAGACCTTCGTAGAATTTTCTCAATGTACCCTTTTTGACTTAAAAATAATTTACTTGTCTTTCTTTCTCTCTAAATCTCTATACCAAGTAGTTTCTTCGCAGTTCCCAAATCATTCATCTCAAACTCATTGGTAAGTTGAGCTTTTAATATTTCTATGTTTTATTTATCCTGAGTAGCATTCACCATATCATCAACTTAAAAGCTAAAGAAGAAAAATGATTCATTATTATTTTTAAGTAAACGCAATTATCATATCTACATATCTTAAGCTCGTGAGCAATCATAAATGAGTTAGATTTTTTATATTAATGCCTAGGAGAGTGTTTCAAACCGCAAATAGATTTCTTCAAAAAACAAACATGAACTTATTTTCCTATAACCGAAAAGCTTTGAAGCTACCGCATATAGATGTCCTCTTCAAGCTCTCTAAATTAAAATATAGTACATCTAATTTCTACTTAAGCTTAAGTTCATGCTTAGCTGCAATGTCAAGTAAAGCTCCAACTGAACTATGATTGACCACTAGAGAGAATACATCCATTAAGTCTACACGTAGAATTTGATTGAATTGATTTACAACAAGCTTAGCCTTATATCAAACATCTTCAACTCCTAATGCAACTCCCTCTTTCTTAAATTTGTTGGTTAATATTTTGTTCAAAATAAATATAATAATTAGATTGCACAAAATATAGTATGATGGAGATCACTATTATGGCAACAAATTAATAAATTAACCTGTTAGATTTTATTTTATGCAATGTGAATTTGAACGCATTTATAAACCCATAAAAAGAAATATTAATGTACATGATATCAAAATTTCTTAATCTCAAAATTAATACTAAAATGTTTTTTATTAACTACTAATCTCGATCAAATTAAATTTTTGAATTACTGGAAATGTGGTAATGATTTGAATTGTCTCAAATTATATAGTTGTTTAAATTTTCAATTTTTCTTTTAATTTATAACCAGTGAAGCAAATATAATTTCAATATGCATATATAAATAAATATAACATCAACATTTCATGCTTAATGTAATATCAAATGAATTGAACAACAAGAAGCTATGTCTCGCAATAACTTGAACTTATCTTAAAACACATAATGAACTATAAGTTGAACTGATTAGTAAATAATTTATAAAAATATAAATTACATTAAAGGTACTTTTTAGTTTAATTTTTTTATTCGTGACAATAGTGCAATAATTTAGCTAATGCAAAAAGAAAAGCATTTTTAGAGTTAAAAACAACGCCATTTTATCTTGATTTTTTCAAGCATTATCAAAAATACAAGTCGCAATAACTTTTTATGTAATACTTTTATGGTTTTTTCAGATAACAAAGTTGTTGAGAAAATAGGGCGAAGAAAACCAAGAACGACACAAATCCAGAAGAACACATAGAGATTTAATGAGGTTCGACAAAGATGCCTACATCCTCGGGAGCAGAGCGGCGACCTCCTTTTCAATATTCAGAAAAGAGTACAGAATACAAGATTCAGTTCTCTCCAAGACCTAGAATTACAAACAGGTCTATTTATAATCCTATAGTAAATCCTACAATACAATATATAATTACCAAATTACCCCTGTACCGTATAGTGGGGCGTTGACCCAGCACCCTCAACCCACATAACGTAACTTCCCGATTTGGACAGATTCTTCCGCTTCGCTCCGCTCTGCTCCGTTTCGTTCCAACGTCTGTCCATATATGATATATGCGTCATACCATAACAAATCTCCACCTTGGCGAATATCCAGCCCCTTAGGAGAAAAAATACATTGGAGTTACACTTGCACCAATGTGGGTTGAACCACCATGCTTCTGTTGCACCCACGCTGATCTCAACCCACTAAATTCCAAGAGACACACCTCTTTAATTCCAAGAGACATCTCTTCATTCCATGAGACTCCAAATTCTGTTATTATGAGTCATACCTAACAAAAGTCATCCACAAGAAAATCCTAACACTCTATTTACTCTCCTAATTAATGCATTTTAAACACTTAACATTACATGCTCAAAACATTCATTTTGATTTTTGCTACTTATTTTTAATATGTTGCATTCGTATAATCTTGGACATATATATTACGAACTTGAGGATGCTCCTACAAAATAAAGTTATAAAGAAATAGTAATGTAATCCCATAATATGATATTTCTCATTGTGTAGTTTTAAAATATTAAATCCTTTGTCAAGAAGAATATGACACATGATTATCATTTGTCTGAGGTTCATAACTCTAATCAATAATACTATAATATGTTTATTTAGACAAGCTTTATTTTAGCTATAAAACACATCTCAAGTGATATATATTACAATTTTCTATTTTTCTAACAATAAAAAAAATTCATGACTTGTAATGGGCAACTATTTTCATTTTTCGGGAAAATTTAGGGCCACACTCCGCATCACATTATAAAAATAAAAATAATCTAAATTGACAACATAAATACATAAATGAAAGTAAAACAAAAAAAATATTTGGATTATTTTGCATGCTAGCTCTCGGTTGTAAAGGATAAAAATAAATAAAGATAGATGGAAGATTAAATTCACAGTAGATTTCGCGCTTTTTGATTTGTATTACTCTTCTTTATTTTTCTCTCATATGAACAGCAAACACTTTTTATGAATCATATTAATCATTCATGATTGTAACCAAAAATATCATGTAGAAATGGAAAAAAGAGATTATTTAGTAATATTCTTAATCGATAAATCATTAGAATAACTTCTACATAGATCTACTTGAATATCATCTCTTATTATTGTCTTAACTGAATTCAGTTTGTTCAAGCTTTTTTTTTTTTT
>NEWO01000122.1:653689-677864 GCA_003013225.1 Phalaenopsis aphrodite | reverse complement strand
TTTATGAGGACCTCAGGCATGCTCGAAGCATGCATTCCATTATGGAAAATTTACATAAATACCACTTAATTCCTATGTATTTACATATCTAACAGCTAAACTTCAAATCTTCCCATATGCCACCTTACATATACATAAAAAGGTGTAAAAGCATCGGGGTATAGATCTACCAAACTTGATATGTTCTCATGTGCCAGGATAGTACAGTTATAGGAAAGCTAAAAACTAATATGTATCGCACTGTTTGTTTTGATGATAATGATCTAATGTGACATCAAACAGGACTATAAATATTTTTCTACAAGGGTTTATTTTCACATAGCAAACCATCAAGATAATCGAGTGATTCACATAAGTAAATTGGAAAATTTGCCATTTGAAGGAATGTAAATTCAACACTTGGAAAATTCAACACATCGAAGATGATATAGTTGATTCAAGGCTTGAAGATTCAAATGAAGATCACAAAAAATTCAAGTTCTATTGGGATAGTTTTGCATAGGAGTACCTAGAATTTGGTATATTTGATTGAGCAAATCTTTACCAACAACCTCAAAGAGGATGGACACAAAAGAAAATTAATTAGAATTCCTCAAAGATTATCTTTAAAATACAAAAATGGTATTCAATAAAATTTAATTTCTATATATATTAAAATTTATTTTATTTTGTAATTATATAGTTAATTGGCTAAACATTATAATGAAGATCATTAAAGCAAGTTCAATTTGATTCCATGACAAAAGGAAGCTGGAACTGAGGACAGAGACCAAAGAACTAGTCACAAAAGGACAGGGAAAGCAGAGGAAGTTGGAAGCAATGAAAGCAAGGGAAACCAAAATCAGAAACGCTATTGTTTCAAAAGGAGGTGAGTGAGATGAAGATCGCAGAGCATTTCCATCCCAATTTGCTAGGCTTATAAAATTTGACTTAAACAAATTATTCAACAGATATTCATCAAACAAATCTTTGTTTAACCATTAAGAAAATGAGTCATTGAATGCAGCTCTATCCCTCAAATGCACAAGGTACTTCCCATATCCACCATCATCAGTACAAATATTACTTCATCAATTATCATAGCTTCAGTTATCATATTAATTATTAGTTACTTTCATTAAAGACAGTTGAACTTATCAATTTTAGTTATGAATCAAAGAGGTTTCCACCAGCACACGCATGAACCCCAAAACTTCGAAAAGCAAAAGAATTCTTCCAAGAAATGCTCTCATGCGGTTTGAAGAAGAAAAGCAAAACGTTTCCAATACTAAAAAAGCTTTTATAAAATCAATATCATCTAGGCGCTCATTTTCTATAACCAAAAAAAAAAAGAGAGAGAGAGACACATAACTGGGTTAGTGATCGTGCACTATACCATGATTATCTCATAATGTTCAAGAACTTGAAAATGCCCCAATGCACTGCTCATAAAAACTTAGAAAAAAAAAAGGATATTAATTTTTTTTCTAAGAGAGGAGAGAACGGCCTAGTGAAAGAATCAAATCTAATTATAAAAATCAAGCAGCATTGAATTAAAAAAAACAAATAAATACCCATAGCCTCCACAATGACACTATACATCTCATACTAAGTATATCCTGAGACCCCTTTCAAATCTTCTCCAAGTCAAAGCAATATTCAAAAGGAATCAAATAATAGGAGAATCAAATAATAGGCAGCAATCACTATAGTTGTTCCCATTGTATAGGAGTGGTCAAAGTTCATGATGGTGGTCCAAAAATCAACAAACATAATCAAACTTATTATCCTGCAGTATACCCACATCATTTCATCATGTTAATAAATAAATCTAATATGGAGATAAAACATCAAAAAGTTCACAAAATTGCCCCACACTTTGAACAAGAAAACCTTAAATCTCATCAAACAAATCAAAAGTCAACTAAAAAAAAAAGCTACTCTAAACATCGACAGTATATCACTCGAGATCCTTGAATTCCATCTAATCCAAACCAAACTTCAAAAGAAAACAAATTAAAGGATGATATCACAGGCATTGTTCCAATTGTAGAAGGACCAAACAAACATATAAATGCATCAATTTTTAAAGGAAACGAAATCTTCTATAGATCATTTTCAGGTTTTATAAATATTACATATTAGAAGTATGTTTCTTACAATGCTGGAAAGGGGAAGACAGAAGCGATCACTACTATCAAATTCATGACTCCTTGTCCCAATAAAATGTGCATATAGCAGATGTTTTTCCTAACTAATCTACATCAAGATTCTTCCTCGAGAAGACTAATATGATTATTAAGCTAATGTACCAAAGATAATTCAGTATAGCCTTTTCAAATTCACATAATATTGAAGTTTTATAAACATTATATTAAAACTAAACAGAGATCTTACAGCCTTATTGTGTATAGCATTAAAGATCTTACAGCCTTATTCATACAAAAAGAAACCATGCTAACTGCATAATTCTTAGTTAAAAAAGAAACTAATTACACAATTATTAGTTGACAATTTCACAAGAACTGAACATACAAAGTATTTATAAAGTTTTTGTAGATGCACGCATGAGAATATAGAGGGAATTACTAAAGCTTGCAGGGAGGGGATAATGCAGGAATTGGAATTACAGCTAGATACTACCAAACATCACATTACGGGGCCCAGTACAATGCAGACCAACAAAAATCACGTCTTTTAAAAAAGCTGGAAGAGGAAGAAAGAGGTACTTATTACTCTTCATATCGATGATGTTGCAGAATTTACATTTAATCTCAATTTAAAATGTTCATATAGAATATAATATTTACTAAATAGTATAAATATTCTTCACCAAAAAGAAAAATATGATTAGTAAGCTAATTGTCGCAAGGTTTTCCGATTTACACAACATGTTATTAAAGGAATAATCAATGTAAGATTCTTACCCAAGAAGAATAACGTTATTAATAAGTTGATTGTCCCCAGAAAATCAAGTATACCCTTGATAATCAAGTTGAACGAATCCAAATGCAAAACATCAGATCCTTGGGTTGTAGAACAATTCCGCTCATTTGGTTTTCTATAATAAGGCAATTCCTGATTTTATAGAACGGTTGAGCAGAAAGTACATATGTTTGGGAAACATAACTGCCATAAAAATGGGTGTGCCTATATATAAATATAAACATTCATAAACACATACATGCAGATTTTTTATTCTTACATGTGTAACAATGCCCATTCTCCTCCCATTCAAAAATTGAATTCCTAACCAACCAATATAAGAACAAAACTATTCTCTATTCACTTCGGCATCCTTAAAATTAATAGACTAAACAATTTCAACTCTTTTACAATCATTTGATCATAAATCTTATCCATTAAAGTTTGTTCAACTGATGTTTTTAATTATAGTAAAAAAAAAATTGCAATCACTCAATAGAGATTTTAAGTGGTTTCTATATGCATCTGATCAATCACATTTTTTCACATGCCCAATGAAAAGTTCAATTATTAAGAAATTAAATAAAAAACGAGCCATTATAGTAAACTAATTGTTTGATCTAAGTTCGGCTGATATCAGGGATGGATCAGGTCATTTATTTTAATAAAAATAACTTAAAATGTATTATTTCTTTAGGAAAAACAATTTAGTAAATAGCGACCCTCAGAGAATTACTTAAAAAGTTTTTTTTTTTTTGGGCCGGCCGGTTTATTAATTCGGGGTCTTGGGAATTTTGGTTTTGTTTTATTCAAAATTAAAAATTAAAAATTAAAAATATATATAAGTTTTAATCTCTTCTTAGACAAGAATACAGCCCACTATTTCAATTGTTTTAAATCCAAGTTCTCCATATTTCAATTACTTATGGTCATTATTTTGTCTTGTTAGGAGAGCAGTTATGCAGGGATCTGCTGGAATATCTAGACTGAGTTTTTCCACTGTTTTGGTAGAAATGGCAGCCAGAACATTTTGGCTGATCGACTGAAAAATCACAGCAAGGAAAGTTACCCAGAAGTTCCGATATATTGTCTGGCCAAAACCATGGAGATTTGTTGGAACAACAAGAAAATAAAAAACTGAGGTGATCCCTGCAACATTGTTCGTAATCATTTTGTTAGTGTTTTTGTCAACATCTGCCTCACCACTTAAAAGAGCATTGAAGCTGTTTTGAATTTGTATGCTTATTTGTGCTGTTCGTAATAAGATTGATGCAGTATGTTTAAAATAAACTGTGGGGTTGTTTTTTGCATGTCCTCTTGTTCCTTCTCATGTAACTGGTGTCAGTGGCCAACAAAAAGCATTGTCATTCTTCTCCTAGCAGTAGGGTTAGAGTAGCAAACCCATCTCAAGCCAATCAAATCCAGGTTTAAGATCGACTCAAAGCTATTCAATCTAATCTTCAACTGAGACAAACTAACAATAAGATGGCTCAATACATTCTAAATTTCAGCTAATCTAAAAATACTACTGATTCAAGCTTACTTCGAGTCAAAATTTGACTTGATTTATATCACCAAGTCAAATCTTTAGTCCAACATACATTCATAAATCTATTTGAAACACAACTATATTGATTCCATATATGCATAAATATGTGAATACAAATTCAAAAAAATATGAATAGATGCATGTATACAATCACACATATTATCATATAAATTTTGATTTGATCTCAAACAAGCTAAACTTGATCCACACATGAATAATAATCAACTTATAAATTTAATTCTAGCTCAATCCGAGCCAAAGCCTAATTCAATTACTAAATGATATTTATTTATCAACTTAAAATAAATGCTTCACCTGACAAACAAAAAGGATCTACTGCAAATGGTGTGCTCATTGGTTCCCAGAGTTGAGGTCACAAGTTTAAGCCCTCTCTGAACTTCTTTAAACTAAGCATTTGCTAGCTCATACATCAATTTTGATCGGTAAGTGCCTTTTAACATATTTCCAGCATACAACCATATTTTGAATAATTTTAAATGCCATTTTTAAAAAGAGCTTTTCCAGAGAAACAAAGACTTTACAGGTGTGTCTATGCTATGACCTTCAAATGTAACTAACAAAACTACATATATTTTCTGTAACATCACTTAACTTAGTGGAGCACATTTCACAACTTTACGATCATTTAATAATCAATCAATGGAACAAAGTTTTCTAAATGGCTGGCTCAAATTACATGATATGTTAATTGTGAAAGAGTAAAGATATAAAAGTAGTCTGAAATTAAATACATTAGTTGTTCATAATTGAAACATATCAAGATGTTTTGATTGATAAAATAGATGGAGTAAAATTAGGCTTTTAGAAGGGCTTGTATATGCCGTTGGATCACATGTTGTGAGTGATCAAATTAAAATAACAAAAATAAAGAAACTAGATCAATATGTAATGATGTGGTCTTTTTATATATATACACAAATATTAAAAATATTCATAATATTAGACCGATTTTGTATGCATGAGAATGCTAGTTTGTGTGTATAAATACACAGAAATACCTACATGCATCAATTTAATAAAATATTATTATTTTTATTACATCATTTATTCTAATTTATTTCAATTTCTCTCATTCCACTTTCTCTAACACGCTAGCAAACAAGCCATGAGTCCTTTCACTACACCAGACTACCCCAATCAGAATCCATCCATAAAACAACTCACGGATTCCTCAAAGGAAAAGAAAAGGGCAGAAAGGCTTTAATATATAAAAGGCTTTCAACCAGACCATCTCAGTGCAGTGTCTTCCTCAACCTTTTTCCCATGAACTTTCTGGTGTTTGGTGTTGTCCATCTAGGCAATTTGTGTATTTTCCTTTTGCTTTTCATACATAATGTAATAAAAGCTCTCATGCAAGCAAATATGCCATGAGGCCACAAAACTTCTACTAAGATCAACAAGCTCAATCAAAAATACAACCATAAAACTACTTACGAACTATTTAAGGACAAGGGAAAAGCAGCAAGGCTTCAATAAATCTTTCTTGCAAACAATTACAAATCTTTATTCGGACTATCTTAGCACAACAATTTCCTCAAAGACATTTCCCTCAAACTTTTTGGTGTTCGTTTCCCATCTGCTGCAACTTGTTTGTTTTCTTTTTTAATAAAAAAATGTAATCAAGCTCATAAATGCAAGAAAATAAACCGTGGGACCATAATGATTACAAAAAACTTTAGCTGCACTCAACTACCCCAACCAAAATCCATTCATAAAATACTCACGGATTCTTGAATTAAAAAAAAAACAAGAAGGCTTAAGTACATCTATCTAGCAAGCCATTCAGAACATCCATCAGACCATCTCAGTGTAGCATTTTCCTGAACCATTTATCTACAAAATTCCTGGTGTTGAGTGTGCTGCCCCGTCTGCTAAATTTTGCTAATTTTTAAGTCAAATAATATAATCAGGCTCTTAAATTAAAGGACAACTCGTATATCAGAATGTATTGAATGAATGGATCAAAAACAAGATATAAATGATTTTTGTATGGACTAAAGAAAACAGAAGTTAAAGAACATCTCACTGCAGCATTTTCCTCAACCATTTTCAAATAATTGTTCTGATGCTGGGTGGCGTCCATAGGATGCAATTGGTTTGTTTTTTATATCATATAATGTAATAAAGCTTTTATTTAAAGGAATACTCACATAAAAGGGTGCATTTATAATTGAAGTACAAGAAATATAATCATATTGGTCAGATCTAAAGCAAAGAACAACTAGAGAACACAAGACAGACTAATTCAAATATAGATAGGAAATACAAAAAAAATTAAGATATAAACGAAAATAATAGGTGTAAAAATTAAGGTTTGTCTAATTACCGGTTTTCTAGAGAACCTCGAGTCCGCTCTAGTTTTTTCCACTGCACTCACAGCACGCCTGCGCTTAACTCTGAATATTTCAGAGTCTGAATCATCAGCATCATGAACTGAATTTCCAGAGCTACCTTCATATCCCTCAACAGAAATTTCAGATGCAGTTGATTCAGCAGAATTATTGAAACAAGTTGACGTACTCTGGGAACTCTTGTGAAAAGGTTTCACTGCATTGGATGTCATGCATTCCTGTAACATTAAAACCAGGGAATTATTCTAAACAAAAATTGTGACATTTGCTTCTCTAAAAGCCACCCTTTACATTATATATGAGAAGAACAAAAGCAACAATTAGATCTTTACATGATCGATTGCAAGACACTCTCTTGGAGAAGAAAAAGTTGAACTTGAATAAAGTTTACATTCCGGTGTAGCATCATGTTCGATACCTTCCTCAAATCTTATTTGACTATATGGAAAGTAACCAGCCTCATTCCGGCAACTTTCCTGTAATCGCTTTCCCACCTCTCCTGTTATCTCATCTTGTTCAAACTTCTTTGCTACAGCCTCCATCACTAAAAGATCTGTCCTTAGAAACATGGTACGACTGGAGCCACAAGGACAGTTTTTTATGCAAGTCTCTGCGATACCAAATCAAAAACTGAACGACTAAGAAAAACAAAAAGATAACAAACCAGCTTGAAATACAGAAAAAAATTTAATACCGTGATGAAGGCAGATTGCACCAGTATTGCAATTGCACCTAACGTAAGCCACATAGCAATCACGTTTGCAGATGCTGCAAAGTATCATTTCTGGAAAATTTGAAGAAAAAGAAGCACGAGCTCCCGATTTCATGAGACACCAACGAGCATAATGTTGGAATCTCATTAAGTCTGCAAATAAAACCTTCACATGGTGCTGGGAAAGCATTTCATTCTTTCCAGAGACAGGTTTTTTGGTATCTGAATCTGTTAGGCTCTTGAAAAGAAGCATCGCTTCCTTGCATAGTAGTTCCTCATAGGGTAATAAGGGCGTCCTATTAAGGAGTGCATAGCGTTGGCTAGCAACAATACCCAAAGAAAACCAATCATCAATAGCAAAATTGACAGCTTCACCACAATTAAAACCTATAAGACAATAAATAAATAAATAAATAAAATAGAATACTTTACGGGGTATGTATTCAATGAAAAAACATTTCAAGGAAAAACAAAATTTTCTTTTCACAGCTGATTAGACAACAGTATTTACCATGACTGAATCCTGCATGATAAGCTCGAGGAAATGTAATTATAAACTCGCCGGGATTTTGTACGGCTTTATAAACTGGAACATTATGATCTAACAAAATATTTGGGGGAAACATAGTAGTTTTTCCCAAAAGCACATCAAATGCTGCATCATCTCCTTCAGTTGAAAAAATTTCACGTTTATAAACATATTCCTGAGCCACCTTTTCGAAGTCAGGCGCTGCATAACCAGGAATTCCATACCAAGTTTTAGCTGCTCCACAATGATGATAGTTGATGCTGCCAGATATCATCAAATCCTTAAAACCATTCTTTCAAACAAGAACTAATAAAAAGAAATCAAAATTCTATAACAAGAAAAGATTTCGCTGCAAACCTATACAAGAAGTGATCTTCAACATGCCAAGCGAACATGCTAAAAAGCATCCCAATGTAGAGCATGGGATCAGTTACTCCCTGCGTGAAAGTAACAAAGTGATATTCAATCATTATTATAACAATGATCAGAAGAAAAAAAACATACCAAAAAAAATAGTGTTAAAGCTTCACTTACAGGAATAGAGAACTGCAAAAGCCGCAACACAGACTTGGGAAGGCGAGAAAGCATCTAAAAATAAATACAATTTCAAATACAAAGTAAGGTGAAATGAAATTGGTTCCAGAAAGAAGATGCACAGGTTCACACGAACCCCCAAAATGAATATAACAGGAAAAGGAAAAGAAAAAAGATAAACGGTAAAAGTAAAAGAAGAATACAGTCCTTAACATGCAATAGCTGAGCAGGAGAGGAACAAGCTAAAATAGATCCACACCTTTAAATTCCATTTACTTGTCCCCAGTTGATCATTAGGAGAGCATGAGAAGGCACTGCCATCAATGTCACAGGCATATTCAACAAAATCAGTCTTGCCAAAAGAGATTTCCTGCCAGAACTGTTCTTCAACATACTTAGCAGGGAGACATCCAGCACTGGAATATCTTCGAGCAAACTCTCTGTTTGCCATCTTCTCAAAATCACGAAATGTATACTTCCTGGATTATTAATAGAAAATGGTGCCATCAGGGTGCAGATTACGGGGAAAGCAAAAGAAGACCATACATATTAGTAAGGAACTCACCTTCCACTCATAAAGAAGGTAATTTTATCATCAGCACTCCACTCAGATAGACGAAATGGCTGCACACGCGTAGTAAACTTGAATCCACCTTGCTCCTTCATCAATACGGCACCAGCAGGAACAGAAGCACAAATAGGAGATATTATTTTGCATATGCCTGACAAGCAAGATTCTAAAATCAGTCATGAGGTACAAATAAAAGGTTCAAATAATACCAAATCAAATAATATAAAATTCCTGGTATATGTGGGATCTACAAATACATTTCTTCTCTAGATGACAAACAAATAATAATATAAGAAAAAAATGGAACTATTCATATATCGTCTGTAATTGGACACATTAACACAAATTGAGAAGCACACGAAACAAGAATACCGACAAGAAAATATGTTTATCATGTGTTAAAAGGAATGAGAGGAAACTTGATGCATGGTATGAATCAAAACAAGGGGTATAAATGCAAAAATATGGAATATTGATGTGTTGCACGTCTCCAAAAAAAAGTGCACACTTGAGATCATCATAAATTGCAGGTAAGAAAGCATTTGATAAAACAATAATTGTAGGTAAGAAAATTTATGATAGTCATGAATGAAAAGTAAGCTTTTCAACTTCAAAGTTGAGGAAGGGACTCAAAGACATAATTTTAGGATAACATATAATTGTAATTGCTATCCGCTGGTCTGAATCATTTAATGTGAAGACAGGAACTTTAATTTAAGCAAAGGATAACATCCACAAGGAGAATGCATTTACTTCAAAGTGAGCATATTGTCAATTACAGATGCATAAAAACAAAGAACAAATCATAGAAAAATACCATATTTTGAAGCTATAGGCGATATCTTCTGGAGGTAAGTCAAAGGATCATCAAATTCCTCCTTTGTTGGGAAGAAAACAGGGCATTCTGGAATCTTATCTATCCATTCCGTGTTAGACATATCAAAATGTTCTAGTTTACGCTTTGACAAGTCATCCTTTGAGGGCCCACTGCAATGCAAAAAAGCATTTGCATTTCCATATGTTCTATTAATGGATGATGTACAAGCCTTGGTAGCATCTCCACCACTTCTAAACATTGTACTCGCAACATTAGTTGTTTCAGAAAAAGCACTAAACTTCATCCGTTCAAGCCTCTTGCGCTTCAAAATTTCTAAACTACTTTTAAATTCTCCAGACAAAAATGACCTACCTTCCACCTGCCAAGAAGATATTCACAATAAATAGAATGACGTGTTTTCATAATGTAATGCATATCAGAAAACATGAAGGCCTGAATGTGCTATTTTTAGAAGTTTTGAATCCCCATTTTTCATTCATTCATAAACTACTTTAAAAAATTAATGAAATGAACATAAATTTAGAAAAGCATAGAAACAAAATTTAACAATTTCAGGCATACTTCATGAGTCAGTACTATCAACCGTTAAAAGTCACCATGCTCAGGTAAAGGCTTCTAATTGAAAAAGTAGGTTCAGATGGAATATTCCCTTACCTAGTTATAGATAATCTGACAATCTGACAGTAAAATGATTCACGTTTGACAATAAGATGGAAAGTTTACAATTTAGTTGAACAAAAATATACGCTATAACAGTTCATATCAACTAGACAATAAGAACACGAAACAGAATTAATTAAGTGGCCCAAAAGCAACCACTGAAAAATAATATTCCGTTTACAGATTAAAAAAAGAAAATTATATAAAACAAGCATTGACTTTCCGCAGATCAATCAAATAAGATCTTAAAAGAAAGTAAACTTGCAATTTATGGTTTATTTAGGATAGCTGAATTGTTTGCAAAATTGAATATTAAAAAGTTGCAAGAGGTTTTTGAGAACCAAAAGACCAACTGCACAGCTAAAATGTGCTATAATGAGTTTGGAGACGAAAAGCTGTTCTAAACGGCAAAATTTTCTGAAATGCAATCGAAAAGAAATTAGCTAAATGTCAATGTGGTTTGGGCATAATGAAATTATAATTTCCAAATGGAAATCCTGTAACAAAGACAGCAGTAAGCAAGGCGGCTCAGAATTCAACAGAGAAAACATTTAAAGATGGTCAGAATTTGGCAAAACTGCAAAAAGAACTAGCGCGCTAAATAGAAAAATCATGAAGTCAAACACCAACCGGAAAGCTAAATCAAACCGTAGATCAAACTCTACAAAACTCATAAACAAGTTATAACCAGTGCATAACATGCCATACATTTTTATCAAAATAACAGATCTTTCTGAATTCCATTATTAAGTATAAAGTTCAGAAAATTGACATTCTAACAATGATCAGAATGCATCCACAATACCAATAATATAAAAAAATAAGCAGAACCTCATCCACAATAAGAATACCAATCCAAAACAAAATGCCAGGGAACCTCATATTGTAAAAATTTGCAACATTTAATTACGGTAAATAGAGGGAAAAAAAACAAAGAAGTCGATTCTTATCTTTCAACAGAGGAGAAGCAACAAGTTTTGCTTCCCCTGTTTTGAGCAGCATATCAAAGAAAGCCGCAAAATATAATATTTTGAACTAACTAAAAATAGCTTAGACAAAAATGCAAAAACCGTCACCGTCATAAATCTGCCTAAAATCCCTAAAATCTGTGAATAATGGAGACAAAATCGCAACGAACTTATCAAGAACTTGAAATAGAGGGGGGAAAAAAAGCAGAACAAAGCACACCTCCTGGAAAATCTATTCAAAGAAAAAGTAAAGAGTAGCCAACGAATTGCAAGATCTGCACCGCTTACCATTTCATACCGATCCGGCCAACCAATCCTCCGTCAAAATCCGCCAATTCAAGAACCCGAAACCACAAAAGACCATAAGAAAACGAAACCGCACTTGTAGAAAGAGCTCTAGAATGCAATCTCCCAAGCAAGGGACCGCAAAATCGGTATCCACTCCAGAAATCGATCCCACATTACTCTCTCACGCCCAAATCTTGACGAGATCCGAGCCTTATCCCCCAAGGCAAGTCACCGGAGCTACGGCGACCAAATAAGCGATCTTTCTTCACAAAAAAGAAAAGAAATCGCTGCGCATAGAGAAGACCGCCGCTACTCAACGACGGCGATCGGACTCGGGAGCTCCGAGGCGACGGGGGGAGAGAAAAAAAATGGGAAGAAAACGAGGGAGGGAAGCGAAGGAACGGAACCGAAAACCGTGCCAAAGGAGATGGAATACTTGGAAAACGGGAAAAAGGCTAAGCTTTGTTTACATATATAATTAGGGAAGTATCGTGGTAGTAAAATACGGTAATTGTGCACTGATTAATTGTATTATGGGAGGAATTAAGAGGGGGAAAAGCGGTAGTTACGAGTTGTTCGACCGAACGCCTCGCAGACGGAACCCGTGGTGGAAACGTTATTTCGTTAAATTACGGTATCGCCCTTGTAAAATGGAAGAATTTACACGTGCGGTATTGGTCCTCTGGATATTGGACGGTGTTTCCGTTGAGAGTAATGAAGCTGTATTCAAAGGAGTCAGCAGAAAATGTCAAATTTTTATTGGTTTAAATAATATAATGATGTGAGGGAAATAAATTTTCAATAGTTTTTTAGTGAATTGAAATTATTACATACTCATTTGACGAAAGACAAGTTCAACTCAATTTTTGGAGTCCATTCCAAAATTAAGTGGAGGAGATATTGATTTGATGATTGAACATTTTCTCTCGTAGAAATGAAATAAATTTATGCTAAATAATAAATAAATAAATTGAAAAATATATTTAAGCAGAACTAGGAGTGTAAATGTGTCGAATAATACCTCTTAATCTGGTCATCTTAGCGCTGGTAAGGCTTGGGTCTCATCCAGATTTGAGTGTGAAAGAGTAATATGGGATCAATTTTAGGAGCGGATACTGATTTTACAATCCCTTGCTTAGGAGACTGCATTCTAAGGCTCTCTTCAGACTACTGTTGTTTCTTTTTCTTATGATTGTTTTGGTACTGGGTTCTTCAATTTGTGGACTTTGAAGGATGATTGCTTGAGCTCATAAATAGAGTCTAGTTCGTGTTTGATTAAATTCAAATTCAAATTAGCTCGTGTTTGGCTCAATTTTGAGCTTACACTCGAGATTACTTATTATATTCATTTGAGCTCATTTGACTCAAAATAAAATTTTTATTTTAAAATATTCATTTCATCCCCCACTTCATAGAGCGATTATTGCATGCGGAGGGCGCACGCAGAGCTGCGCGCGCCCTCCGATCACAGCCGCACATCGCGGCTGTATGACAGTGGGACCACTGTCATACAGCCGCGATGTGCGGCTGTGATCGGAGGGCGCGCGCAGCTCTGCGTGCGCCCTCCGCACCTAATAATTAGACCACTTCATAGCACTTCATAATAGAGCACGAACACTTCGTAATAGAGTACAAATGAAATTTGTTAAGTTTTTGTTTAAATTTTCACATTTAAATAGAATTCCTAATGGGAAATCTTCCTCATGTAGGCGATGCGGGCTAAAAAACATAGTGGCTTACATACAACCAAATTATGCATTTATATATATAACAAGGAAAAGCCGCATTTACATGCATTTCATAAGTATTTTATGGGCATTGACATACATACCACCCAAATCCTACTTATTTAAATCTCTAACACTAAAACTTTTTTTTTTCCTTATAATCATGCCATCCAAATAATTTTTAAAAATAATAAAATTAAGAATTTTCTTAATACATATAAAAAATTTAGTATAAAAATATAAATAAATATTATTATTTAATTATTTTGAGTCAAAATAAGATGAACATGAACAAACAAACATTAGTTCGTGTTCGGCTCATTTACAAATTGATCTAAAAAAAAATTGTTCGTATTTTGTTCGTTTGCTCAACGAACGAATCGAACACAACTTATTTAGCGAGTCGTGCACGAGCAATTCACGAAAAACATACTTTTTATGATATCCCCTCACATGACATAGTTGTTGAAGGTGTAATTCTTCATCGTGAGGTCGTAAATACAAATAGTCTATATTGCCCTTTGGGGCTACTCCCCGAAAAAAAACAATAATTCATACAAAAAAAAAAATGTTACATTAAAAATATTCCCGAAAAAAAAAATAAATCATACAATTTCATTTTAAGATTTGAGATGTATCATCACATTTGTAATGGTGATCAACATCCATGTTATGAATTTAACTATATAATGTAATTACACATTAAGTATATACTTTGATCTCATATAACCAAATATGTTATTATTATTATTACAGTTTCAATGAGCCATGAATAAGGTTTGTAATTTTGATAAATTCTTTTATGATACTCTAATTGATTAACAATAAATAAGCCATAGGTTTTCCGGGTATAGCTTTGATAAATGGGGACTTTGTGAGTCACCTTGGGCAAATTTAGAAGCTCTATGATTAGAATTTAGTAAGGATTAGCACATGGGAAACTTCAAACACAATAAGTTCCAAAATTATAAACAATAAACTAAATTTAGATTCCTAAACACAAGCAAATACAATTGCACATGTATATTATCCAAAATAGCTAACAAATATTTTGATATATTGGCATAATTTACCAAAAAAATGATTGATGCTAGAGCCTTATGAGGGCATTATGTTATATCTCTCTTTATAGCATCATAGCTCATCTTTATCAAAAAAATTTATCTACTTGGTTAAATGATGGAAATGGGGGCAACTATAAAAGACAATATTGAGTGTGATGGATAAGAGAAGTAACATGAGAATGAGAGATTTGAGAGCAATTCAATTAGAGTCGGTCTATTGTGCTTGCAGTAGTGAAATGATTCGTGATTTATCTTACAAATGATGAAAAATTATGAGAACAAATTCGTCTTTTTTTAAAATAATGGATTTATATCAAATATTTTATTAAGAATAAGTTTGGCATAATGTTAGTTATAACCTTTTGTTGGAGCTCAAGTATGTATAATCTTAATTCTATAAGACAAGGGTAAATTTTCATTACATATTCATCAAGCTTTAAACAACGAATATGTCTGAATACACAAATACAATCATACAAAATATTTTTATTTATTTTTTTGATTTGGGCCCACCTGCCGAAGTGGTTAAATCGAGTCCAGCTACCGAAATAGTTGTATTTATTTCTCTCTAAAGAACTGTCTAGCCTACTTGTGCGATGACAAAGACTAGAGAAGATCATCATGACTAGTAATGACATCTGCCAATCCACCATTAAAAACGATGTGTGGCATTTAGAACTCAATATTTTCATACACCATGGATGAGAGTCGTAATAGCTCCGCCTGACACCTATAGCGTAGTCTTTTCATCAAAACACTAAGGAAGAGAGTCATACAAAATAAAATATGTCTCATTTAATGTTTACTTGTGTTTCTCTATTGTGTAAACAAGGGAATGGAAAAGAAGATCAAAGTGATTTTTTTTTCGAAGTAGTTTTTTTCCCCATACACACTCTCTCTAAAATCTTGTAACTTAGGCAACCTCCGATGAACAAAACTTTTATTGCTTACCAGAGATAAAAACTCAATACATTCTTTGAGGTTTACTCTCAAGGCTCACATCCATCGTCTCTCTCTCTCTCTCTCTCAGGGTATATGCATTCACGAATAAAACCAAACTCTACTTGTCTAAAGGATTCAACATTGTCCTAAAACCAGTAAATATATTAATTGTATTAAGTCTTTAGTGAGAGTGAATTGTAGGATGTTATCAATACTTATTTTAAAAAATTAAAATATTTTATTTGAATGGCTTTTGAATTGAAGTCAATAACTAAAAGACCCGTGAGTACATTGAATGAATTTTAAATTTAACAACCCTACATCATATTCAACTAGCCTTACAGCATATTAAAACATGACTACATGTAAGAGGGACATCAAGTCTACTTCGAGAAAAAATGTTTCCATTTCAAATCTATGATTTCGATGTAAAATGAATTAAAAGGTGCATAATTTTTTAATCATATTTTAAATTAATTTGAGACAAATCTATTTATTTTATTAAGTAATGTTCAAATTATTACTCAGCATATATCTCCTTAAAATAATACAAAAAAAGAAATCTTTTAGATTTTTTGCTCCTATTGATCTGAATTGCATTTAATGAGGCGTCCAAAGATTGAACAGCGTCAACTCATAGTTCAACCTAGCAGAAATCAAGTACCAACCATTCGTGCCAGATTAGCAGAGCTCGGAGAGCCTGCTGGTCAACACGTGGAGCCAGTCTCTAGCATAACAACAGAACGGAATGAGCTGTCCGTTACGCGAAACCGCCATGAATTTACCGCGCCTCGCGGCCGGCGTCTTTTCCTGACCCGCGGTTCCTGGATTCCACTTGGCGGTTTTCCGATACCATTGTTTAAGGTCACCTAACCGTGACTTACCCTCCCAAAATCGAATCAATAGCTGTATTCCATTTTGCTTTTGGGAGAAGCACAACGCTGGTAGGAATGAGGTAGGCGGAGCAGAACCAGGTGAATCCGTTTGTTAATTTCCCGGTTCGCGGTCGTTAACACGAATTGTGCGCGTGATTGTACTGTGGGAGCTTTTGGAGACGCGGTCACACACGGTGGGGATCTTTTACTGGGTCGTTAGCGACGAGTTTGGATTGGGGGACTCGGACCGGTCTCTTTCCAAAGCTGCCCGGCCGGGTCGACCTGCGACGTCCCACCTCTTTTTTAATAAAACTTTGATCTTCACAATGTTTTGAAGTTTAGAACTCGCATGGTAATTTGTTGGAGCCTAAACAGCTGCGATTGGAATCAATTTGCTTGCAGACCAATACAACAACAATGGCAACAAAATTTTTATCCCACCAAGTGGAGTAAGTTGTGATGCGTGCCAGAAAATTCGCTGCGGTAGAGTAATGAATTTTTGTCTTAGCATTGCACGTGAATTTAACACACACAGATAACAGAAAAGAAGTAAGCAGTATGAGACACATCGACTTTTTACGTGGAAATCTCTTGAAAGGGGGAAAAACCACGAGACTTAGTCCAGTTGAAATAATCCACTATAAATGAAGAGTACACAAGTTCATTCTTCCCCTAAATTAGAGAAGATAAAATTACAAAATTGCATAAATATAATATGATTGCAATTCTTGGTGACAACAAGTTGCAATGGTCATTGTAGATGGTTGATCCAGAAGTGTTGATTGACCAGTGAAGTCATAGTAAACAGTTGCAGGAACTGTGAATCACGTAAACTGTAGTTGGCGAGTATTGATGACGTTTGTAAATCGCTGGGGCCGAAGTCGGGAACTGCATGAGCTGATGATTGTGTAGGTCGTTGTTGGCTTATGGACCGTAGTGGTAAGCAGTGGTGACGTCCATAGGCCGTTGAGACCGGAGTCGGGAGCTGCATGAGTTGATGATCATGTTAGTCTTAGTTGGCATATGAACCATAGTAGTGAGCTCTTGTCCTACGGACGGGAGAGTGTTACTAAATTTTCCAAGTTACGAATTTGACTGACGATGTCTGGTCAGCGGTGGTTGACGACGATCGTCGGTGGTCGATGATGGTCGACGGATGACAGTCGTGATGGTCGACAACGATCAGCGGTGGTCGACGGCGGTCGCGGTGTTAGACGACCGTCAGCGGTGGTGCTAGACTTCAACTCCTCAAAGCCTCAAGTTCTCTCCTAAGGCTTCCGCTCACTCTCATGTGAGGGGTAAGGGTCTATTTACAGTATTTTGGTGCAATTAATGTAGTAATATGAACCATTTTGATCTGACGGTCCGGAGAGCTTCCCTTGATCATGAGGTATTTAATGGACATTTGACTGTCTTAATGATGTCAAAATAAAGTGATCTTGGGCTCGTTGGATTCATCTTGTTGAGACGCTCAATTTGAGTATAAACTTGTCATATTCGATAACAGTTTGACCTTTCAAATATATTCAGAAATCTTCTAATTGTGGTTCAATGACTTGATATGGGCTTAATTTGACTCGGATTGTGCTAGTTTTCATATCACTAGGTCCATCTCATTGAGCTGGTCAGTTTGATTATAAGTTTGCTGAAATCGGAGCTCTGGAAGATTTTTTATCAAGATTTGAATGTTTCTTATTAAAAATGTTGTCTCAAGATTCGTGTCATGCATCGAGATTCATGCTGGATTATGAAAATTTGCTAATGGCATATCAGGTTGCATAAATCTTTTTCTCGAGTGTGTCTGTTAAAACTCAGAATAATGTGGTGGAATACTCTCATTTTCATTGATATGAACGAGGTTATAAATAACCCTTATAATAATATTGTAATAGAAAAATAATAAAAGGTAAATGATATGGAAGGAAGGGTATAACACTTAGTATCTCCAATAATTAATCTGTATTAATTGTTAGGAGATATAGGAAATAACGTAAAATAGGAAAATAAATATCTCATTAATTCTAAGGAAATAATTTATTTACAAGAGTAAATTATTTCCTATCATAACTTGAATTCTAAGGAAATAATTTATTTATAAGAATAAATTATTTTCAATCATAACTCCTGACACTCCCCCTCAAGTTTGGAATGTATGTTAATAATTCCTAACTTGCTGAGTAGTATCGAGAACTGAGAAGAGTTTAGTGGTTTTGTGAAAACGTCTGTTGGTTGTTCTAAAGTAGACACATGAGTCAACTTTATTATTCTTTTTGAACTTTCTTCCGTATGAGATGACAATCTATCTCGAGTTGCTTTGTTCGCTCATGGTATATCGGGTTCGAGGCGATGTGAAGTGGTTCTTGTTTATCACAAAATAAATTGGCAGGATGTGAATGCATGATCCCCAAATCTTGCAGAATTGTTCTTAACCAAATAATCTCGCATCAGGTAGTGGTCATGGACCGATATTCTGCTTCTGCACTAGAGCGTGATACTGTGGTTTGTTTCTTGGTTTTCTAAGAAATTAATGAACTCCTAAGGAAGATACAATACCCAGTAACTGATCTCTGAGTGTCACGACACCTAGCCTAATCTGCATCACAAAAGTCATTTAGTTGGGTTGAGCTTTCTACTGAGAGGAAAATTCCTTGTCCTACTGTTTGTTTTATGTAACGTAGAATGCGATGGGTTGTTTCTAAGTGTGGCACTCGTGGTTTGTCTATAAATTGACTTAAGACATGAACTGCATATGTCAAGTCAGGACGTGTAATAGTTAAGTAGATTAATCTCCCAACTAATCTTTGGTATGATGATGGATCAATGACATATTCTCCATCTAATTTGCTAAGGGATAAGTTTTGTTCCATAGGAAAAGTGGCTGGTTTTGCACCGAGGTACCCAACATCCTCTAGTATTTCAAGAGCATACTTTCGCAGTGAAAGCACAATACCCTTCTGGAATCGTGCAACCTCAATACCAAGGAAATATTTCAATTGTCCAAGGTCCTTTAATTTGAATTGGTTCTTCAAGGATATTTTGACATGTTTGATTTCTTGTAAGTCGTTCCCTGCAATGATGACATCATCTACATATATAAGAAGGACGATGAATTTACCATTCTGGATTGGACGAACAAAGAATAGTCTGCCTTTGATTGCATAAAATTGGCTTGTTTTAGAGCGGTGGGAAGCTTAATGAACCATTGTCGTGAAGCTTGTTTGAGACCATATAATGATTGGTGCAGTTTACAAACTCGAGTCTCCCCCTTTCGTCTGAGGCCAGGAGGTAGCGACATATATACGTCTTCGTCGAGGTCCCTATGCAAGAAGGCATTGTTGACATCTAGTTGATAAAGATGACATTGCTTGGTTAAAGCTAACGCAAGAAGTAGGCGAACAGTTACAAGCTTTGCTACAGGGGCAAATGTTTTTTGATAATCTAGCCCTTCAATTTGATTATACTCTTTTGCCACTAATCTGGTCTTGTAGCGTTCAACTGTCCCATCTGCACGAAGTTTGATTTTGTAGACCCATTTGCATCCAATTGGCCTCTTTCCATGCGGTAATGGTACAATGGACCATGTGCCATTGACGTTGAGTTTATCAAGTTCTTCTCGCATAGAAACCTGCCACTTTGGATTATGAGCGGCTTCTACAAAGGTGCTTGACTCCTTTTCAATTGAAAGGGCTGTAGTAAAAACACGATGTTTAGATGATAATCTAGCATATGACAAGACGTTGGTTAATGGGTAGAAGGTACCTGTGGTTTTGGCCAACATGGAGTTCGATGTTGGGGGGTATCTTGAGGGAAGAGAAATACCAACATGATACTCACGCAAATAACTAGGCATTTTTGTTGTTCTCATTGGTCGCGGTGATGGTATTTGTTGGTCTAGAGTTGCAGGTTGTTCTGAGAATAAATTTGAAGGTGGGGTAGTCTCTTCAGAGGGGATTTCGTTGTCTTGAGAAGATGAAATATTTTCTTAAGGTAATTCATCGAATGAAGGCATGTCGGTGTGGGTAGTGAAGTGCGGAATTGAGCCTTTATCTGTAGCGAAAGAAGGGGAAGGGAAAGTATTTTCATGGAAATGAATATCTCGTGATACAAAAATCTTCCCAGTTGAAAGGTCATAGAAACCCTTTTGTGCATATGAATACCCTAGGAAAAGACATCGAATGGCTCTGGGATCAAACTTGTTCGGTCGTTGATGATGTGTTGAGGCAAAAAAAAGACATCCAAACACACGCAAATGATCATATGTTGGTTTTGTTTGGAAGAGCATTTCAAAAGGAGTCTTTCCTTGGAGAAGGGGTGTTGGTGTTCGGTTGATTAGGTAGGTGGCAGTTAGGATTGCATCTTTCCAAAAATTTTTGGGTAAATTAGCTTGAAACAATAAGGCTCGGGCTATGTTGAGTAAGTGGCGATGTTTTATTTCGGCTACACCATTTTGTTGCGGAGTGGAGACACAATTTGATTGGTGAATGATGTCTTTGTCTAAATAAAAATTCCTCAATATGAATTCGGGACCATTATCACTTTGAATGATTTTGACTTTTAGATTGAATTGTATTTCAATGAGGTTTATGAACTTGATGATGTATGAGTGCGTATCTGATTTATGGTTCATCAAATAAGTCCATGTGCAACGAGTATAATCATCAACAATTGTGAGAAAATACCGCGCTCCAGTGATTGAAGGAACTTGGTATCTTCCCCAAATGTCAACATGAATTAATTCAAAATGTGTTTTTGAGCTAATGAAACTTGTTTGAAAAGGTAAACGATTTTTCTTAGCCAATGGGAAAATTAAACAATAAAAAACGTTACAAATATTCTTGTCTATAATTGGAAAAGGAAACAAGCTGGAAACTTTATTTGATGAGTGGCCTAGACGTTTATGTCAGAGATTTGGAGATGGTGAAGTAGCAATATTGCACTTGCTCTTTTGTGGAGTATCAAAGTAGTAGAGTCCTCTTTTAGTTCTCGTCTCAATCATCTTCCCCGATTGTTGGTCATGTAGAACACAAGTGTGGTTATTAAAAATGGCAAGACATTGTGAACCAAGCACAAATTTGCTAATGGAAATCAGATTTAATTTGAAGGAGGGGACACATAAAACATTTTGTAGAATAAAGTCAGCAAAATAGATGTTGCCTATGTGTGTGACAGTTGCAGTAGCTCCGTTAGGCAAGTGAACTTTTCGNCAATTGTGAGAAAATACCGCGCTCCAGTGATTGAAGGAACTTGGTATCCCCCCAATATGTCAACATGAATTAATTCAAAAGGTGTTTTTGAGCTAATGGAACTTGTTTGAAAAGGTAAACGAGTTTGCTTAGCCAATGGGCAAATTAAACAATAAAAAAACATTACAAATATTCTTGTCTATAATTGGAAAAGGAAACAAGCTGGAAACTTTATTTGATGGGTGACCTAGACGTTTATGCCAGAGATTTGGAGATGGTGATGGACAACATTGCACTTGCTCTTTTGTGGAGTATCAAGGTAGTAGAGTGCTCTTCTTTTAGTTCCCGTCCCAATCATCTTCCCCGATTGTTGGTCTTGTAGAACACAAGTGTGGTTATTAAAAATGGCAAGACATTGTGAATCAAGCACAAATTTGCTAATTGAAATCATATTTAATTTGAAGAATGAGACACATAAACATTTTGTAGAACAAAGTCAGCAAAATAGATGTAGCCTATGTGTGTGACAGTTGCAGTAGCTCCGTTAGACAAGTGAACTTTTCGATTGATGACACTGGATTTTGTAGTAAGTAGGTTGGCTGAATATACCATGTGATCTGTGGCTCCTGTGTCAAGAATCCAGCTTATTTCTTTATCAAAAACAAAGGCACAAAAGATTTACCTGAGATATCACTCATGGTTGATGTACTGCCAACATGATTAGCCATTGAATTAGATTTGTTCTCTGCAAGTAGTGATATGAGGCTTTGATTTTGTTCAGTTGTAAGTGCAGGACTCGTCGATGTATTGGTATCCACATGGTTGGCTTTGGGAGCAAAATTTTTCCGTTCAGGTTTATTGCCCGTTGAATTGGTCCTTTGCAGCTTCCTACAATCATTGATGGTGTGTCCCCGCCATCCACAATAATCACATTTGAGATGTGCTCGACATGTGTCTAAGATATGCCCAATTTTGTCACATTTGCCACACTTTAAATGAGGATTTTTAGGCGTGAAAACCTTCTCTGGTTTTCGTGCATTATTCTTCACGGCAAAAGCCAAAGCTTCCGGCTGCGACACATTTACATTGTTCATGATGCACTGCTTTTCCTCTTAGTGCGCGAGAGAATGTGTTTTGCTGACATTGGGAAGGGGATCCATGAGCAAAATTTGACCTCTTATACTAATGTATGTTTCATTAAGCCCCATGAGAAATTTCATGGTTTTCTGGTTTTGTTGAAACTACATCACTTTCTTCATGACACCACACGTGCATTTAGGAATGTTATGGAGGGCGTCACGGTCATCACATAGGCCTTTGAGCTTGGTGTAATAAGCTCCAACTGTCATATCGCCTTGCTTGAAATCGTGGATGGCTTCTTCGACATGGAAAATATGAACTCTTTTGGTACGAGAAAAACGTTCCTTCAAGTCGAGCCAGATTTCATGGGCACTCTCGTTATATATTATACTTGCTCCAATGTCTTCTGCAATTGAATTAAACAACAATGCCTTGAAAAGGTTGTTACAGCGTCTCCATTGTTGAAGTTCTGCGGTGGACGTCTCTGGTGGTTCTTGGACGGTGTCGTTGACAAAACCTTCTTTATTTTTGATGTTGAGAGCCATCAACATGGCACGACTCCAGGAGTTGTAGTTTTCTCCATTCAGCGGCTGCATAACAAGCAGGAGTCCGGGTTGATCTGAGTAGTGGAGAAAAAAGGGGTTGTTCAGATTATCGAATTTGCTAGATTCAGGTTTTGCTGAATTTTGAGTTTCGTCTGCCAAGTGTTTTGGCTTAGAAAGAAGATAGATGGGGTTTTTGCGTGGAAGAGGAGATGGTAAGACTCAGAATCGTGTTTGCTCTGATACCATGTTAAAACTCAGAATAATGTGGTGGAATACTCTCATTTTCATTGATATGAACGGGGTTATAAATAACCCTTACAATAATCTTGTAATAGGAAAAATAATAAAAGGTAAATGATATGGAAGGAAGGGTATAACACTTAGTATCTCCAATAATTAATTCGTATTAATTGTTAGGAGATATAAGAAATAACGTAAAATAGGAAAATAAATATCTCATTAATTCTAAAAAAATAATTATTTACAAGAATAAATTATTTCTTATCAGTGTTCTATTTAGTGTTGTATTTTTATTTAATTCTAATTAATTAATATCATTTTTTATACAATATGCCTAAGTCATCCTAGGTCTACCTCTGCCTTTCTTACCATAAGTAAAATCTAAAACATTTACTCTTCTAATTGGATCATCAGATGATCGAAGTTTAATGTGACCAAACCATCTAAGACGACTCTCTCTAATTTTGTCCGTCATTGGAGCTACACCAACCCTATCACGGATATATTTATTTTGCATTCTATCTCTAAGTGTAAAGCCACTCATTCACCTAATCATTCTCATCTCGACAACACTTAAATTAGTTTTATGCTTCT
>NEWO01000122.1:640638-653594 GCA_003013225.1 Phalaenopsis aphrodite | reverse complement strand
TGCGCGCGCCCTCCGATCACAGCCGCACATCGCGGCTGTATGACAGTGGGACCACTGTCATACAGCCGCGATGTGCGGCTGTGATCGGAGGGCGCGCGCAGCTCTGCGTGCGCCCTCCGCACCTAATAATTAGACCACTTCATAGCACTTCATAATAGAGCACGAACACTTCGTAATAGAGTACAAATGAAATTTGTTAAGTTTTTGTTTAAATTTTCACATTTAAATAGAATTCCTAATGGGAAATCTTCCTCATGTAGGCGATGCGGGCTAAAAAACATAGTGGCTTACATACAACCAAATTATGCATTTATATATATAACAAGGAAAAGCCGCATTTACATGCATTTCATAAGTATTTTATGGGCATTGACATACATACCACCCAAATCCTACTTATTTAAATCTCTAACACTAAAACTTTTTTTTTTCCTTATAATCATGCCATCCAAATAATTTTTAAAAATAATAAAATTAAGAATTTTCTTAATACATATAAAAAATTTAGTATAAAAATATAAATAAATATTATTATTTAATTATTTTGAGTCAAAATAAGATGAACATGAACAAACAAACATTAGTTCGTGTTCGGCTCATTTACAAATTGATCTAAAAAAAAATTGTTCGTATTTTGTTCGTTTGCTCAACGAACGAATCGAACACAACTTATTTAGCGAGTCGTGCACGAGCAATTCACGAAAAACATACTTTTTATGATATCCCCTCACATGACATAGTTGTTGAAGGTGTAATTCTTCATCGTGAGGTCGTAAATACAAATAGTCTATATTGCCCTTTGGGGCTACTCCCCGAAAAAAAACAATAATTCATACAAAAAAAAAAATGTTACATTAAAAATATTCCCGAAAAAAAAAATAAATCATACAATTTCATTTTAAGATTTGAGATGTATCATCACATTTGTAATGGTGATCAACATCGATGTCATGAATTTAACTATATAATGTAATTACACATTAAGTATATACTTTGATCTCATATAACCAAATATGTTATTATTATTATTACAGTTTCAATGAGCCATGAATAAGGTTTGTAATTTTGATAAATTCTTTTATGATACTCTAATTGATTAACAATAAATAAGCCATAGGTTTTCCGGGTATAGCTTTGATAAATGGGGACTTTGTGAGTCACCTTGGGCAAATTTAGAAGCTCTATGATTAGAATTTAGTAAGGATTAGCACATGGGAAACTTCAAACACAATAAGTTCCAAAATTATAAACAATAAACTAAATTTAGATTCCTAAACACAAGCAAATACAATTGCACATGTATATTATCCAAAATAGCTAACAAATATTTTGATATATTGGCATAATTTACCAAAAAATGATTGATGTTAGAGCCTTATGAGGGCATTATGTTATATCTCTCTTTATAGCATCATAGCTCATCTTTATCAAAAAAATTTATCTACTTGGTTAAATGATGGAAAAGGGGGCAACTATAAAAGATAATATTGAGTGTGATGGCTAAGAGAAGTAACATGAGAATGAGAGATTTGAGAGCAATTCAATTAGAGTCGGTCTATTTTGCTTGCAATAGTGAAATGATTCGTGATTTATCTTACAAATGATGAAAAATTATGAGAACAAATTCGTCTTTTTTTAAAATAATGGATTTATATCAAATATTTTATTAAGAATAAGTTTGGCATAATGTTAGTTATAACCTTTTGTTGGAGCTCAAGTATGTATAATCTTAATTCTATAAGACAAGGGTAAATTTTCATTACATATTCATCAAGCTTTAAACAACGAATATGTCTGAATACACAAATACAATCATACAAAATATTTTTATTTATTTTTCTGATTTGGGCCCACCTGCCGAAGTGGTTAAATCGAGTCCAGCTACCGAAATAGTTGTATTTATTTCTCTCTAAAGAACTGTCTAGCCTACTTGTGCGATGACAAAGACTAGAGAAGATCATCATGACTAGTAATGACATCTGCCAATCCACCATTAAAAACGATGTGTGGCATTTAGAACTCAATATTTTCATACACCATGGATGAGGGTCGTAACAGCTCCGCCTGACACCTATAGCGTAGTCTTTTCATCAAAACACCAAGGAAGGGAGTCATACAAAATAAAATATGTCTCATTTAATGTTTACTTGTGTTTCTCTATTATGTAAACAAGGGAATGGAAAAGAAGATCAAAGTGATTTTTTTTTCGAAGTAGTTTTTTTCCCCATACACACTCTCTCTAAAATCTTGTAACTTAGGCAACCTCCGATGAACAAAACTTTTATTGCTTACCAGAGATAAAAACTCAATACATTCTTTGAGGTTTACTCTCAAGGCTCACATCCATCGTCTCTTTCTCTCTCTCTCAGGGTATATGCATTCACGAATAAAACGAAACTCTACTTCTCTAAAGGATTCAACATTGTCCTAAAACCAGTAAATATATTAATTGTATTAAGTCTTTAGTGAGAGTGAATTGTAGGATGTTATCAATACTTATTTTAAAAAATTAAAATATTTTATTTGAACGGCTTTTGAATTGAAGTCAATAACTAAAAGACCCGTGAGTACATTGAATGAATTTTAAATTTAACAACCCTACATCATATTCAACTAGCCTTACAGCATATTAAAACGACTACATGTAAGAGTGACATCAAGTCTACTTCGAGAAAAAATGTTTCCATTTCAAATCTATGATTTCGATGTAAAATGGAATTAAAAGGTGCATAATTTTTTAATCATATTTTAAATTAATTTGAGACAAATCTATTTATTTTATTAAGTAATATTTAAATTATTACTCAGCATATATCTCCTTAAAATAATAAAAAAAAAGAAATCTTTTAGATTTTTTGCTCCTATTGATCTGAATTGCATTTAATGAGGCGTCCAAAGATTGAACAGCGTCAACTCATAGTTCAACTTAGCAGAAATCAAGTACCTACCATTCGTGCCAGATTAGCCAGAGCTCGGAGAGCCTGCTGGTCAACACGTGGAGCCAGTCTCTAGCATAACAACAGAACGGAATGAGCTGTCCGTTACGCGAAACCGCCATGAATTTACCCCGCCTCGCGGCCGGCGTCTTTTCCTGACCCGCGGTTCCTGGATTCCACTTGGCGGTTTTCCGATACCATTGTTTAAGGTCACCTAACCGTGACTTACCCTCCCAAAATCGAATCAATAGCTGTATTCCATTTTGCTTTTGGGAGAAGCACAACGCTGGTAGGAATGAGGTAGGCGGAGCAGAACCAGGTGAATCCGTTTGTTAATTTCCCGGTTCGCGGTCGTTAACACGAATTGTGCGCGTGATTGTACTGTGGGAGCTTTTGGAGACGCGGTCACACACGGTGGGCATCTTTTACTGGGTCGTTAGCGACGAGTTTGGATTGGGGGACTCGGCCGGTCTCTTTCCAAAGCTGCCCGGCCGGGTCGGCCCGCGACGTCCCACCTGTCTTTTTTAATAAAACTTTGGATCTTCACAATGTTTTGAAGTTTAGAACTCGCATGGTAATTTTTTGGAGTCTAAACAGCTGCAATTTGAATCAATTTGCATGCAGACCATTACAACAACAACGGCAACAAAATTTTTATCACACCAAGTGGAGTCGTTTGTGATCTGTGTCAGAAAATTCGCGGCGGCAGAGTTTCGTGGAAATCTCTTGAAAGGGGGAAAAATCACGGGGTCTAGCCCAATTGAAATAATTCATTATAAATGAAGAGTATACAAGTTCATTCTTCCCCTAAATTAGGAAAGATAGAATTACAAAATTGCATAAATATAACCTGATTGCAGTTCTTGATGACAACAAGTTGCAAGGGTAATTGTAGATGGTTGATCCAGAAGTGTTGATTGGCCAGAGAAGTCATAGTAAGTAGTTGCAGGAACTGTGAATCACGTAAACTGTAGTTGGCGAGTATTGAGGACGTTTGTAAATCGCTGGGGCCGAAGTCGGGAACTGCATGAGCTGATGATTGTGTAGGTCGTTGTTGGCCTATGGACCGTAGCAGTAAGTAGTGGTGACGTCCATAGACCGTTGGGACTGAAGTCGGGAGCTGCATGAGCTGATGACCATGTTAGTCGTAGTTGGCATATGAACCATAGTGGTGAGCTCTTGTCCTACAGACGGGAGAGGGTTACTAAATTTTCTAAGTTACGACGTTAACTGACGATGTCTGGTCAGCGGTGGTTGATGACGATCTGCGATGGTCGATGAAGGTCGGCGGATGACGGTCAGTGATGGTAGACGACGATCAGCGGTGGTCAACGGCGGTTGGCGGTGTTAGACGACCGTCAGCGGTGGTGCTAGACTTCAGCTCATTCTCAAAGCCTCAAGTTCTCTCCCAAGGCTTCTGCTCTCTCTCATGTGAGGGGTAGGGGTCTATTTACAATATTCTGGGTGCAATTAATGTAGTAATATGAACCATTTTGATCGGACGGTCTGGAGAGCTTCCCTCGATCATAAGGTGTTTAATGGACATTTAAGTGCCTTAATGATGCCAGAATAAAATGATCTTGGGCTCGTTGGATTCGTCTTTTTTAGACACTCAATTTGAGTATAAACTTGTCATATTTGACAACCGTTTGACTTTCCAAATGTGTCAAGAAATCTTCTAACTGTGGTTCAATGACTTGATATAGGCTTGATTTGACTCAGATTGGGCTAGTTTTCATATCACTAGGTCTATCTCATCGAGCCGGTCAGTTTGATTATAAGTTTGTTGAAATCGGACATATGGAAGATTTTTTATCAAGATTTGAATGTTTCTTATTAAAAATGTTATCTCAAGATTCCTGTCATGTCTCGAGATTCATGCTGGGATGATGAAAATTTGCTAATGGCGTATCAGGTTGCATGAATCTTTTTCTCGAGTGTGTCCTATTTAGTGTCGTATTTTTATTTAATTCTAATAAATTAATATCATTTTTTATACAATATGCCTAAGTCATCCTAGGTCAACCTCTGCCTTTCTTACCATAAGTCAAATCTAAAACATCTACTCTTCTAATCGGATCATCAGATGGTCGAAGTTTATTGTGACCAAACCATCTAAGACGACTCTCTCTAATTTTGTCCGTCATTGGAGCTACACCAACCCTATCACGAATATATTTATTCCGCTTTCTATCTCTAAGTGTAAAGCCACTCATTCACCTAATCATTCTCATCTCGACAACACTTAAATAGTTTTATGCTTCTCTTTTAAAGGCCAACATTCAACTTCATAGAGCATTACAGGTCTCACTACCATCTTATAAAATTTTCCTTTAGTATAATCGGTACTTTTCTATCACATAATATGCCCAAAACATTCCTTCGTTTTAACCAACCAACTTGAATTCTATTAATAACATCTCCATCAATAGCACTATCACTTTGAACAATAGAACTGAGTTATCTAAAGCGTTCACATCTTTTAAAGCTTGTGGACCATTGAAAATTAAAATTTTTGTGATGCATTTATTACACGGAAATATTAACTTTGTCATGGACACCTACAAAAAATTTGAGGGTGTACAGAAAAATTTTAGAAGCTTAGTTTTGCACAAAGATTTTACACAAATATGTGAAAATATAGGGCATGAGACGGTTGAGAATTTTACAAAAAAAAGTTATGAAATGAAAATTCTGGGGACTAGCTAAATGAAAATGACTGCATTACATAGGCGTAAGTTATAAAATTATGCTTATCTCCTCCTAAATAAGAGAAGACAAAATTAAAATAGTGTGGATCATTGGCCTGACTTTTTCTGAGAGCAATGAAACAAAATATAGGTGGGACATCAATCTGACTATTTCAACTTAATGTGGGTGGCCCGGCAATGACATATAAATGATGATTTGACAATGATAATTAGGTTATGACGATTAAGTTGCAGTGGAAATTTAGCAACAACAATCTAGTGGTAGTGATAGCATGGTGATGGTGGTTTGGAAATAACAGTGGTTCTATGGTAGTGATTAAACATTGCCAGCCAGATAACTACTTTGTGGCAGTGGTCCAATGGTGGTGACCGGGTGTTATGATGACAAATGGTTAGACAGAGCTTAAGGATACTCAAAAACTTAGAGCTCCTTACAATCACAATTTCAAGTGCCAGTTCAATTAGAGAGTGGGGGGCTACAGATTATGCATCCAAACCAAAAACTTGAATCTAGCCATGTATATTTAAGTTGATTCGATTCAATTTATTAAAGAATAGTTTAAATTTTTATTTACAATTAAGGGTTTATTAAATTTCTGTTTTGGGTTTCATTTTAGAAAAGAAAAAGCTTGGTTTCTCATTTTTCTATTTATATTTTAATTTTATTTTGATATTTACATTATTAAAATTTAATCTATTAACTATTTTTTCCTCTCAAAATTTAATTAAGCAAGAATTGATTAAATTTGGTTGGTTTGATTTTACTTATAATTTAGTTCAATTTAAAGAATTTTTCAATCAATATAATTTAATTGATTGAATGCAACCCGCTGGTGGGGATATATCTATCAATTTTGAGTATTATCCTCTATAAATTCCTTTAAATTTTGGAACATTTCATCAGACATCCTAAAATGATTTCCTTGGTTGCAAGATATCCTGGAGTGTTTGAATAATTTAATAATAATTATATTAAGGATTTTGGGCTAAATATATTTGTCTCATCAAGAAACTCAATTTGACAGCAAGCTCATAAAATTTAGAAATTGTTTGGTCCTTCAATTAATGCCCCAAAATTTTTAATTATGCTTTGAGTATTTTATTTGGACATACTTAGTAAATTGGATTACATTTGATTTCATTTGGTTCTCTCATTGAGAATTTTAGTTTTAATATAGTTTTGCTAAAGTTGCAACTTAAATAGTCCTTAATTTGATGTCAATTTAATCTCAAAATACATTGAGATTCATGACAGATCAAGCTGATTTTTGCTAGCGTATCAATAATATCTAGGGTATTTTTTCAGTGATGCCATAAATTATTAATTATGTGGCTCAAACTAATGATTTCATATAGATAATTTTGTATGACCATGAGGTTATGAATCATTAAAATTTTGTATGGGTCATGGCATGGGTATGTATTCTCTACCGGAAAGTTAATTGAGTCAACTCAAATCAGAAATTTTCTAGTTGTGTTATGGTTAAGTTGTCAAGTCACATATTTTTAGCACCTCTAGATTTAGTTTTTTATTTAAAGTTGTATTGAAATCATCTATTTTTGTTCAACCCAAATTTTATTTTAGCTAAAATTAATTTTAAGTCCAAATTTGCTAGCACAAATTTGGTTAAATATCATGATATTTTTCTTATAAAAACTTTTAGGGGTCAAGCCAACATACTTTACATTAAAATGTAATAATGAATGTTGGTTAGCGTGACAACAAACAAAAAAAATAAATAAAAAGAAATGAAAATCATTATATAGTTTAAAAGTGATTTTTAAATGGTTTTAAGTCAAAATACGCAAAGCAAGAGATTGTCATTTCCATCATTCAATGCTCATATAGAATATGAACAGCTAATCATTTGTTTCAACATCATCAACATGTCAAACCAAGTAAATAATATAGAAGAATCTTGAATATAATATTATTCTTGAAAAGATACAAGTATTATACGAGAGTGCTCAAACATGAGATTAGAGGTGACGTACAAAATTTTGGCCTCCATAATTATCTTAGTGAATTGGTTGCTTTAGCTAGGGAAGGACTTTAATTTGTGTTATAATGAAGAAATTCATGGTTATAATGACTTATTGATCAACTTCCTAGATATATTATGTGTCAGAATTTGATTGGAGAGTTTTGTGATGTGAGATTCAATAGTATGCAAAATGTTAATGGTATTATTTATAAGTGATGATTAAGATTGATATTACAAAATTGGCTTTATAATTTATTACATTATTAATATTTGAAGGTTAAGTTGAAACGAACATATGATAGTTCATTAAACCAGTTATGAATTGGCAAAATAAGAAAGTCCACTCATGAATTTTAGGCCATATTAGAGTAAGATTGGTGGGTATCTTGAGAAAGGATGGAAATCCTAAGATCTAAATGTAAATAAGCCCATCGAGCAATTATGGCTCGATAGATTATGATGACATAGGATGCTTCTATGATCATGAGGAAAGTATGCTGATGAAGAGTCCATTGATTGATAATGCCTCAGTCACTAAAAAATCCAGTGTCATCACATGAGCTTGTCAAGGTTCATCCCTTAGGAAATAAAGGCAAGCTCCAGAGATGGTCTTCTATGCAAAGGACAAAGAATTTTCCTACTAGAATACTACATGTACTTAACTGTAGGTTTACTTTGGTAATGTGGTAAGCAAAGATTGAATGAATATTGAGATTCTGAACCATTTTAGATGAATTGATGGGATTTTCTAAGTGGCCTAAAGCTTAATAGAAGAGCAGAGTATTTAAGAATTATTAGGGAATGAGTGGCATAGAGCACCTAGACTTTTATAGTTTATGGATGCTCGCAATCATCCAGTCAAAGGCTAGTTAAATTGGGTTAAGCCTTAAAGGCCTAAAAAATGTTATCCATATGCTCAAATTGGGCATTAGATAATTGAATTCGTCAAATGGAGTTAAATGGGCTAGGCTCAAAAAAGTGGGTTGAACAAAGTAAACTAATTTGGCTTAGCCAAATTGAGTTAGCTTCCTAATGTCTTAGGTCTCATTATGCTAAAGGTTAGTTTATTTTGAGCTTAAATTAGCTAAATTAATTTATGTAACCTAAATTGGTTACATGGTTGAATCAAACAATCTTAGTTGGTTTTGGCTAATGTGGATAGGCTACCTAATCAAAGATGGATAAGTAGGCCAATTTTCAGAATAGGGTCACCTAAGATTGCATTTAAGCTCAACTAATTCAAGGACATGATCAATTTAAACTTTAAGGGTCTTTATTTTAAGATTGGATTCCAGTGTGATTAAAGTGGACTTAACCTAGGTCTAGTTGAATTGAATTGAAGATAAAAGCTTAATTGATTTTCTAAAGACCTTTATTTGGATAGGGTTTGCTTAAGACAATCAAAATTTAGTTTATGATATGTTAATTGGCACTCCCATTGGAAGTTTGGTGTACTAGGCTTAGTTTAACTTAATGGAAGGCTAGAACTTAGCTAAGCCTAAAGGGCATCATAGGTTGAGTAAACCACAAAGGTGATTAAAGTCTTACCTTGTATTAGCTTAGAACACAATAAGGTTTAATTTATGGCAATTGAGTTTCTATAATAAGCTAACTTATAATAGAATATGTTGAGCTTACTAAGGCTTAAAATACGTAATTTGGGTTCTTCAAGGACAGTTGGCTTTTAGTAAACATTGGAGTTAATTGGATTGGTTGTAATCTAGCCTAGCCTAGGCTTATTTAAAGTTAAGATAAGTGATTTTGTTTGTTATGAGGTAGAATAATTAAATGATTTAGAGTCATTTAAGCCACTAAGAAGTATATATTAGATCAATTTGGAGCTTAATAAGTTCTTTTGGTCGCAATGTGAAATTATGTATATCTAAATTTATTTTAAATTATGTCAGTTAATATAGAAGACATGTTTACCAAATGATCTCTATGGAAATTTAGGTTAGGTTATTTCTTAGTTAGGATTATATTGGGTAAATTTGATTTTAGGCTTTAAATTAGGGCAACACAAGGATAAACTATGGGTTAATCAAAGTAGTTCTCTAACCTTAAAGGAATCTAATCAATCTAATAAAGCATACGTTATACTTTGAGATTAGATGTGAACCAAAATTGACCTAAATTCTCTTAAAGCCTTACTAGTTTAGATTAAAAGTTAAGGTCCACGTAGCTAGATATGATAAGAACCATATTTTGGGTATTTAAGATAAAATTTTAAGGGAAATGTACACACAACTAAGACCATTGCAAATAATGTAGAAATCTTAAGAGTACAACCTAGTTGAGCTAAGTTCACTTACTCTGGAAGAGAGCTAAGGACACTTTGAGTTAGAATAGGTCAACTCAATCATAGGACTACGTAATGACACCTAAAAGGACTTTAAACCATTAAGCTGAGAGGAAAGGAAGAAAAATTACACCAAATTTATTAAAACTAAAACCAAGTAAATAACATTACAAAAAACAAAATTTGGAAACGTTTTGTGGTCGTCAAGCAAGCTTCATAAGTTTTTATATTGTCATTTGTCTGATAGTGCAAAGATAGATTTTGTTTCATAGCTCATAGAGTAGTTATGTGGCTTTGCTATTGGAGATAATGACCTTATTTATAGAGGATATTTTTTGGTAGAAAAACTTTGATATTGTACTAGCGTATGTATTAAATGAATTCAACAATGTGTCAAAAATTTTTATAGTTCCTCTATCTCTCTAAAAATAAATAATTAGACTGAGAAACTTTTGAGGTTGTGTTGGATCATCCCATGATTGATATAGATTTATTAAAAATGATAAGGACCCATTGAGCCTAATAAAAATTCCCGAGACCAAAAAGAATACTTTGAGAACTCTAGACGGATGTGTTTTAAAGATGTCAGTCATAGGGCTTATATTTGATCTTTCTAAATGCAAAAAAAAATCAAGAACTAAATTTCTCTCATTTTAAAATGCTACAAAAGTATCACTTAGAATTTTGAAAATTTTCACATTCTTCTTGCCAAACTCTTTGTAAACTACATTGTTTGCAACGAAATGATCAATCATAATTATTCTTGATGATAAATCTAATCTCAGCCATTCAAATAACATAGAATATTAAAATTGCATGACTAACCCCACTCGTGCTTCCTCCATCATTTTTGTCACGTTTCTTGCATATCATTGGCTCAAATTATTATGATTTGAGACCAATGGTAGGAATACTTCGATTATTTAAATTAGGTGTTATTAAACTGTCTAGCTACTAATTTTAAAATTTCAATGATTGGAGGTGATGTTAATGGTTTAATTGTCATCACCCAAATAAAATTATGGGCAATTTACAGAAATAGAACACAAGTATTTACATATCTCACGCCTAAACTTTCATATTTACACACAAAACATTCACATCCTTAATATCACATACAAAGTAACACTTTATATATTTTTTTAAAAGTAAGATGCCCATTTCTATGCATATGATTAAAACACCAAAGTGTTACATATGTAAATAAATGAGAATTGTGTGCTAGTTTCGTAAATTTCTCTAAAATTATATCTATAAGTTTATGGATTAGGTGGCAGTTGAATTGCTTAAGTCTACATAAAAAAAATAAATGAAAAAATGGCACATGTTAATATATGGTGTGCCAACTAGTCAATTGATGATTGGAAATTTGTGCGTGCTGGCTCAAGGCTGTAGAAGTCCGGTTTTAGGTTATCTTGACTCTTGACCCTTTCAACACATTGTAGTAGAGTTTTCTGGTTTGACATTATTACGATTGATTCTAAGATAATTAGATAATTTCTTTTTTAATTAAGGCAAAAAATCATCTATTTGACTTTGTTGTTTTGCATTTTAATTATGTTATTCTAAGGCTAAATTTAGAAAGTTTATGCTATAACTTACATATTGAGACTTTTGCCAATTAAGTTCAATATATATATATATATTATTAAGATGAGTTGATAGATATATTTACGTGAGGTTATAATCGAAATAATTAACTGTTGAGATAATTAAACGACAATGAAAACACATGCTAGTAAATAACTTTGTAGCTCTATTAGAAGAGAAATTATTACATCATGAGTTCTGATACAGTTTTGCATAAGACTTCAATCAGGATCTGTCACGTGTACAAACAGACCCTCACTTTTAATACATGGGTGGACCTACATGTACATGTGGCAGGTCCTGATTGGAGTCCTGATGCAAAACTGCATCAGGACTCTTGATGCAATAATTAGAACGGCTTTAACAACAAATTAGGCTTACGATCCTCTTTCCACAAAAATTTCCTCATCTCACATGTTTGCAAATTACATCGACGTGTATCAAATTGCATGCTATTTTTTCAAATGAAGTAAATTTCTTGAAGTTCCAATAGCATGTATAGGGCTTCAATTTGTAAGCTCATAGTGTCGTTCGATTGATAAGATGAAATCCAATGAGAAATTTAGTTTCTTTTACCTTCTATTTGGTAGAATCTACTTCTTGATCAATAGGTTGAGAAGGTAGGGGGGTGTGTGTGTGTGTTGAGAAGGTAGCAGTGTGCTACTTCTTGATCAATAGGTTGAGAAGGTAGCAGTGTGTGGGTGTGTGTGTGTGTGTGTGTGTCACACATAATCATTAAAACTTTTGATATCATTTAAAACAATAACAATATAGGTTTATATGGATAGAAAATTGCTAAATTAACAATTAATAATAGCCAAAGAATTATTATCAAATTTAATTAATAAAGAATTAGCTAGCAAACCACTACATATCAAACAAGTTATAAAATTTTGTTTATAATGTACCTATGACCCTATTTGATAAAGAACACGTGAAATGCTCATAACCTCAGAAAAAAATATACAATTAAGTCAATAATTTTTTGAAAAGATAGTGAAGTAAATTTACATAAAATAACTTCAAAAATAAATAGATAAAATATGAGTCATGCATAAATATAAATATGGTAAACCAAGTTATACTGCGACTTTGGGTTTATGGACTCATAAGTTTAAGACATGCATTATTTATCTTCTTAAAAATAATATATTTGAGGAATGCACCGTGTTATTGTATGAAACCTAACTAAACATTAATTTATATTAAACATGTGTCAAGCATGACTTTCAAAGATAACTCGTGGTCGCCGAAAGAGGTGAGGTTGGTCGTCGAACGAGGTGAGGTGGCATTGTAGGGCCCTCCAAAGACGATTCAGAACCGCACGCCTAGCCAACCAGATCTTACGTACAGGGAAGATAATACTTCTCTAGCAGATAAGAGAATATCAACTTCTGAAGAATCTATCTGACCACACTCGTGCAGTCAAATCCAG
>NEWO01000122.1:603907-640305 GCA_003013225.1 Phalaenopsis aphrodite | reverse complement strand
GAAGAACATTTGTCTCTCCATATCCTTGAAGCAGAGCCCAAGTAAAAGTTCAAACTACTAGCCTTGAAGGCTTACAAAGGGTGCTCAGACCCATTGAACACATCTCTTCATTTGAGTTAGTTATATGCTTGCTCAAGGTATCAGAAACATTCAAGTGCCGACTATTTTTCACTGCCTATTTTCTTCATCATAAGCATTCAAATCTCTTGAAATCAGCAAAGTTGTTGATGCTCCCGGCTGGAAGTGCATGGAACCACTTCAGGGCTAGCCCTAAGGAGAGCTCCCCCTATTGCGGGTCGAAGTCAAGTGGGGAACATAGATCACCCGTCCAGCATTGGTTCGAGGATGTTCAATCCTCTTGCGACAATAGAGAGTTTGGTCAATACAATCAACAGAGATATCATACGAGAAATTGTGATCTGTGATCGATCCAGTACTATGAGAGGCCAACACAACTCTATAGCTTACAAAGGTCATTGTAACTCACAATTACAAATTATGTGGTCCATAGCTTGCGTAGCTCTTGACTTTAGGCTTTGTGACCTACATAATTCATTGCAGTTCACCATTAGGACCTACATGACCAAATACGACATACTTGACTCATAGTTGATGCAACTCCTAACTCTAGCCCTTGTAGCCTACAGATGTTATCGTAGCTCGCCATTATGACTAATGTGACCAACTACGACTTACATGGTTCACAACTCGTGCAAATCATAAATTTAGCTTCTATAACCTATGAATATCATCACAGCTCACAACTATGACCAATGTGAGCAAATATGAAATACATGGTTCCCAACCCATATGTCTACCAACTCTGGCCTCTACAACTTAAGGACGTTATTGCAATTCACCACTATGGCCTGCGTGACCAACTATGACCTAGGTAAATCACGGCTCCCACTTCTATGGCCAATTGATGCTCCTGAAGTAACCATTTATGGCCTACATAGACAAATACAGCCACAACATTCAACTACGGCCTCTACAATTAGTTGGTGCTACAACCACCCTTTACAACACTCATGACAGGCTACATGTTTCACATTCATCGACTATGACCTTATTGGCCCATCATAGCTATTATTGCTAAGCTACTATTGTACATTTATAATGATCAACTTTGTTACTCCATCTTGCCTAATTTAGGAGAAGAGTGGATCTGTATTCTCATCCTTCATAATGAATTATTTCAACTAAGCTAGGTCTCATGGTTCTTTCCCTTTTTCAGAGTTTTCAATATAAAATTGAGGTGTCACATCTTGTTTACCTCTCTTTAATTATCTGAGTGTGTGTTGGGTTTCATGCAACACCAAGGTGATAATTCATTACTTTATTATTATAGACCTTCCAACACGCAACAAACATAACTCTCGAGGCATTCTCTTAGCAAAAAATGTTTCAATTCAAACTAAAGATCATTCATTGCTCTGATTTCAGTAAGCTTATAGTCAAACTAACTGTCTCAATAAGACAAACCTAATGATACAACAATTTGTCTAATATGAGTCTGATTAACCCCAAATCAAGCCATTAAACAAGCCATTAAACCACATTTGGAGGCTTTAGATAGTTAATTAGAAATTCAATGAACTCCAAATTTGACCTACATATACTCAAATCAAGCTTCTCGACGAGAGGAACCCAATGAGTTCAAGATTATATGATTTTGAGGTCATTAAAACCCTCATATATTTAAAAAATACTCCTATGATCAAAAGGAATCAACATTGGTTGTTTGATTGGTTGGTCTTGAGAATTATTCGTCAAATAACCAAAATGCCCCCTCGCTATGTTCAATTGAGGGGGAGGAGTCAAATTCCAATATCGTTCTAGACATACGACTTAATGATAATTTTTTAGCTTTCATAGACATCAACCACTATCGACTATAATCCATCAGTTGTCATACACCATCGTTAGACGCCCCATGCTCGCCATCAATGATGAACTCTAGTTGCTTATGAAGTATCACAAATACGGTGTATTAAAGTATCATGAATACATTGTAATAAAGTATCTCAAATATGGTGCAGCGAAGTATCTCAAATTTGGTGTAATGAAATATCCCGGATGCAGTGTAATAAACAACGCCATGAATATTCGTCAACAACTCCCGGTAACAACAGCTTACGACCGTCATATTCAGAATGTGGTGACTTTCTCTAAACTCGTAAAGTTTTTTATATGTTTTATGCTGACAAGTTATCTCGAGCATAAAATAATAAATTCGAGAGAAGGGTTGCAACAAACAATTGGTGTAGCACTAACTACTACTTTTATGGCCAGTTACTACTTTGGCTTCCCAATACGACCTACATTGTTTGTTGTTATCATTACCGCTTTCCACTATAATCTCTGTGACCAACTGACACTTGTAGTGACCCACTATAACCTATGTGGTCGTTACTATTGTAGCTTCCTACTACATTTTACTTAGCTAATCGTTGTCATTACAACCTTCCACTATAGCCTCTCTGGCCAACTGATGATACTATAGGAACCAACCACGACCTATGTGATCAATTAAAGCTTATATAGCTAACTGCTACCGCAACTTTCAATTACAAATTATGTGACTAACTAGCAACCCCTAATTATGGCTTGTGTGGCTAACTGCTACTACATTTTCAACTATGAACTCTGTGACCAACTGACACAATCACAACTACCGACCCAGTCTTTGTGGAAACTATTGCCTTTATAGCAATCAACTACGTTTTTTGTGGTTCACTAATCTACTATCACTAAGAGCTAAATGAATTGTATCCTAATTAAGACTATTAAATCACTATTGTACATATGTGATTATCAACATTGTAACTCTATCTTTTATAATTCAGAAGAAGAGTGAAATATTTACTTACAATCCTATAATGAAATATTTTGATTTGATTAAGTCTCGTGGCTTTTCCCCTTTTCCATTGTCATTTCACGTAACAAATCATGATGTCTCCTACTGCTACTTTTCTTTTATATATGTATATTAGATTTTTGTGCAACGCTAATATGTTAAATCATCACTCAACTATCGTGAATATTCTGACATGCAATATATATATATATATATATATTTAATGTAAGTTTTGATATATAGTTAACCCTAGACCTTAGAAAAAAATATAAGGAATATTTACTTACATACTAGGAATATTTACTTGCATGCTATTCAATTCTTATTTGTATTTATATATCGAACACATAAATTTTAATTTTTATTTATTTGCCATCTAAGAAGTTGTATTTCACTTTTTAAAATGATAATATTTTTGATGTAATATGAAAAATTTAAGTTATATATATGTACAAAAATAAAAAAGATAAGGTGCAAGATATGTAAATAGATAATAATTGGGTGACGTGCATGTAAATGCCCTCTGATTTGGCTTCGTAGACGTTCGCTTGCCCTTAAAAAAATCAAAATTCAATTAATTTGTAACCGTCGGCAACTTTATAAAAGGGCAAATCTCTAAATAAAAAAATCCAGAAATTGCATAGTTCTAATTCCGATGAATCAAGTTCCCTAAACGTGCAACAAACAAATGAAGATGTGGGGAACTGTGGCATTTTTAGACATGACAGTGTATTAATTGGGCAGGAAACTCACTGTTTTTTTTATGTGATTCTGATTGGTCTTTGAAAGAAAGAAACAAAGAAAGAAAGATGAATCTGAACATTAATCTAAAAAAAATTATATTTACTTTAAGATGAAAAAGATATTTAGGTATTAATATAATACAATGATACTGTGGGTGTGAACTTAGCTCAAACATTTTTAATCGCTAGAAAATTGATTTAAATTTTAGCTCGATTAAGATCAAATTGAAATAAATGAGCCCAAGCTTTCGATTGAATTTTTTTGTTGAGCCTATTTCGAGTCATAAATGCATGGTTTATAAAAATTATATATATAATACTACGTGAATTTGAATATAATGAGTTACAAGCCAATTTAGAGTTGGCATAGATCCAAATAACTCAATATGAGCCAATTTGTTTCAATTTTGATTTAGATTTGACTGATTCTAAGCTAAAACAGATCCAAGTAACTCAATTTGAACAAGTTAATTTGATTTCAAGCACGATTGAGCTCGATTCAATTTCGAGCCGGTTGATAGGAAATCATTAATAACGAGCCACAAGTCAATTTTGAGTTGAATTAAATTTATTCGATGCGACCCTAACTCGACTCTGGAATCGTTAAAAACCCTAATTGACACTCATCTGAAAAATTCAAAAACATAAGAAACTAAACTTTTTTTAGGAGTGTCAAACATCAACAAATTTCTATTCTCCATCATTGATCTTGAGGTAAGACATGGATCCCAAGATAATTTTTTGAGCGAGAAACATTCAAAACTTGATAAAAAATCATCCAGAGCTATGAATTCAGTAAACTTATAGTCAAACTGACTAACTCGACTAGATGAATCGAATGACACCAACAATAATCTGATCCGAGTCAAAGCAAGCTCAGATCAAGCCATTAAACCTCATTTGGAAGTTTTTTGGACATATTTGGATGGTTGAACCAATGTCAAATCCAATAAGTTCATAGTTGAATCGAGAGTTTGTTGAGAAATTAGGGCAAAGAAAAACAAGAATCAACACAAATTCAGAAGAACACATAGAGATTTACGAGGTTCGGCAAAGATGACTTCGTCTTCGGGAGCAGAGCGGCGACTTCCTTTTCTATATTCAGAAAAGAGTACATAAAACATAATATGAGATCTCGGAGTCTCGGAGATTCAACTAGAGTTACAAACAGGACATATATATATATATCCCTACATTACAATATGCAATTACTTAAATTACCGATGTACCAAAAGGCGGGGTGTTGCCCTCGCAACCCCAACCCACATAATAAAACTCCCCCGATTGGATAGATCCTTCCGCTCCACTCTGCTGGTGGGCTCCGCTCCGCTTCAACATCTGTCTCATTTATGTTATATGAGGCATACCTAACAAATCTCCACGTTGACGGATATTTAGCCCCTTAGGAGAAATACATATGCCTAACAACATTTCGACTAGACGAATATGACGAGCTCAAGTTCGATCCATTCTGACTTCGTTAATACACTCAACTGTTCATCGAACACCGTATGATGAAAGGAAGCTCTCCGAACTGTCTGATCAAAGAAGTTTATATTCTTGCATTAATTGCACCCAAAGTTGTATAAATAGAGCTCAACTTCTCTCAAGTGAGGGACATGAGCTTGAGGCATAAAGAGGAGCTTGAAGCTTTGAGACAAAACTGAACTCCAACACCACTCACGTCAAACATTGTCAACCACCACAGACCACCGCTGACCACCACATGTCGGTCGCCGCCCGTTCCTGACTGCAAATTTATCCGCACATCAACATTTTAATTTGGAAGATCTTCTAACCCTTTCTCGCCCGTGGGAGAAGTGGTTGTTGCAATCATCAACTTATAGTAGATTTTTACATCTGAGCCAAACCCATTACTTTTTACCCTTTTCAGGTTTTTCACATAAAACTTATAGCGTATCTACTGGTTACTTTCTTTTATCTAAGTGTATATTGAATCTTTGAATGATGCTAAAATAATAATTTATTACCACGTCATCATAAATTTTCTAGCACTCAGTTAAAGAATATTCTAAAGTAAAAATTTTCAGCATTGGAAATATGTTTTATTGGGTTTTGTTAGAGGTTTGGTTAAGACAAAGCTGATGTTAATGACAAAATTAATTTATTTGTTTTCTTTTTTGTTTATACTTGCACTTAAAGCCAGAGCAGAAGCCCAAACAATTGAAGCTTTCACATTTATTTCTTGACCCATGTAACTAACTTCATTAACTTCAGAGGAATGCTCTACCCACCCACCGAAGATTAAATTCGCCTCAATCAACTCATTTTTAATTTATAGATATTATTTTTCATTTAAAAAATAAATCAAATGATTTAAAAAGAGAAATGTGTGGACAATAATGCATTGGTTGCCGCAAGTTGAGATTACCATGGGTTGAAGTAGTATTTTCCAACCCATTATTCCAAAATTTTAGTAGGCTTAATGAGTTTTCTTATCTATTATTATTATTATTTTATTTTGAAGAAATTGGCATATATTATTTCTTAATGCAATTGAATTATGAGACAATACGAATAAATTCAAAAGGTAAATACAACTACAATAATAGTATATTTGTGAATCTCTAATAGTTATTCGTATATGTGGTTTTAAATTTGGACCGGATGGATCGATAACATTTGTTCAATTGTAAATCAGTATTCGGGCTTGTTCAATTCGAGTTCAAAGCTATCTTTTACGTAGAATTGGCCAAAATCAAATGGGTTCAACTTTTGGTTCTATGCAAAATTAACTTTGGACCAGGATTAGATCAGTAAGCTTGATTGGTTCAACTGTGAGCTAGTCCTCTTGTTGGTTCGGTCTAGGTCCAAACTGTTTTCGTATGAAACCATTTATTGAATTGGGGAACTAACCGAGTTTTTGATAAATCAAATGGTTCTAATATTATTTAATCTTTGGCTTTTTGATTTCAATGGGATGATTAAAATTTAAAATAGATGAAATAATTAAAATACCATATATCAAAATTTTGATTTAGAATCATATTCAAAATAATTAAGCTCGAAGTGTCCTGAATTATATTATTGTGTGTTGAATTGAATAAAATGTTATATCATATTATTATTATATCATTAAAATATATTAAATAATCTTATTATTATGTCATATGGTTCAGCGGCAGGTTGAACAATTGAATTATGAACCTTTCCTTTTTTTTTTTAACTTCAATGTCTATTCCAATTTTCAAACTTTTTGGTTTTAGTGATCTTTTAAATTTTGTTGGATTAATTTGACTATGTTGAGAGATAATATATACATGGTGCATACAATTATGACTTATATAGTAACATTAGCACTATCATTTCATGAAAATACATGGGATATTTGTTAGATTACTTCTTTTTTTTGTCATTTATTATGTGGCTAGACACTCTTAATGACTTAAAAAAGAAGATATTACAATTTCCTTAACTCTAAAACATTTAATAAATAAATAAAACACAAAATATATAGCATAAAAATTAAAGGGAATTTAAATCACTAGGTAATAAAGAACTTCCATCATAATTAATGTATAATTACACCAAACATCATCATTATATTTGTAGAGAGCAAAAAATAAAATAATTGTAACAAAAGGACAGATTAAACAATCATATCTAACTAGTGATATCCTTAATGAAGGATCTTGCGAAGTTAATAAATCAAGTTTGATCAAAGGATTAATGCAATAAGTTCAGCTAAACATCAACCTAATTATTAGCTAAATGTTGATTATGGCTTGGTGTGCATTGATAAGAGATGCCAAATGGGCATTAATTTGGAAATCTTTTAAACTTCGATAAAGGATGACAATTAGATATTGATCTAGTTTGAATATGTAGATGTCAGCAAAAGTAGACTAACAAGGTGTGGTTGAAGGGGGCTAACTAGAAGTTACACCTACTATTACTTTGATTATATGAACTAAGTTAAAAAAGAGTTTATAAATTAAGTTATAAGAATTAAAAAAAATTTAATTAATTTAAACGAAGTTAAATCATAATTCAATGATTAGGAGTTTCTGGAGCAATCAGATACTAAGTCATCTTTGACAAAACCCATATCAAGCAATAATTATCTAGCAATATTTGGTCATCAAGCACAATCAATTAATACTTCAGAATCATACTATCATGATATTATGCTTTAAATGTATCAACTAGCAGTATTCACTTAATAAACACACATTTTTCACCTTCATGTGGAACTCAATCGAAGAACTCAAAAGAGATGACTACTTGGACGTCATCCAATCATATATCAATTTTTGCTTGTTTGTTCTCAAGTGTAATTTTTTTCTCTAGGTTTGACATTAATTTTTGTTATAAATGGGATGGAGATAAGTGTCAAACATGGAAGGATATTATAATTTATGAGAAAAATATTATTCTCTAACTCTAAGCTCTCTCTCTCTCTCTCTCTCTCTCTCTCACACACACACACACACACACACACACACACACGCAATCACGCACGCGCGCATTTGTATCCAAAAATCTTCCATGCAACATACCAATTGTAACAGCTCAATTGAAAGATTATAAGAAAAAAACTAGTTTATATTCCCTTCTAGTACTTTGATTATACAGTGGTTTCAAGTAAGTTTCAACTTCCTATTTAGCATTATGCAACTTTGAATCCAATATGATGTTTGGTGAAGGAAATTCAACTTGATTTGGTGAGGGAAGTTGACAAATATTGATAATTACTAGAAGTGAAACTATTAAAATAGAAAGACAAGTCATTTGAGAGACAAATTAAGTCAGAAATTATTTAAGATGGGAGATTGGCAAAGCAAGAGTAACAATAAGAGATGTGTAATTGGCCAAGGAGATTGTCCAAGTGATTGGTTACGCAAGAATATTGATCAAGTGAAAAACTTAAAAAAATATAAGTACCAATTGAAAATGAGTTAGAGTCAAATTAAAGAGACCAGTCATATAAGAAAAAGTTTAGGTAGGAATTGAGCAGTAGGACATTGTTCTTGCATACAATGACAATAGATAAAATAATTAGAGGAGATTGGCCACTAGGCTTAAAGATTGATGGCGTTATGTTGCGGACTTGACCTTCGTATCTATGAAGAAAATGCACTATGTCGACTAAATTTTCTTTGAGGAATTATGGTTACTCTAATTTTTCTTTAGGGGCATTTACATGCATACATCCCGATTCTAAGTATTTACATATCTAACTCATAAACTTCCATTTTTATTTGTATACCACCCAAATATTGTATCTCACATATAAAACACCACTTTTTTAACTTTTAAAAAGTGGAATACATCTTTTCACAAAATGATATATATGTTAAAAAATTGAAGTTTAGGTATAAGAGATGTAAATACATAAGAATTAATCGATCTGCATGCAAATCTTCTTCACCTTATAAAAAAGGTGGCGGTCGTCTTTATGCTTTCCAAGAAATTTGGATTGTTAGAACTCTATGTCTAAATCATAATAAAATTTAAGAAAATTTACATACATTGCACTCAATTCTTATCTATTTGTAAATCTAACACCTAAATTTCAATTCTTACATAAATGTCACTTTACCTATGCATAAAAATGTGCATTTCACTTTTTCTAAAATGGAAACTGTGTTATTTTTATATTGAAATGAATGATTTGGGTGGTATAAATGGGAAAAAAAAAAGAGGTTTAGGTTCTTGATATGTAAATATATAGGAATCGGGTGGTATGTATGTAAAGTTGCCCCTACCAATTGTTGTGTCAGCAGGTTGTAAGCATCAATTGGATAAACTTATGTAATAAAAAAACAACCGTGCAGCATCAACGGAATAAAAACTCAACTATTTTATTCCTTCAGCTCTGAATAATTGAATAAGGTTTTATTTATAACCCAAAATATGAAGTTAAATAATTATGTGTAGCATTCAATGTCATAATGTCGAGTGTTTTTTTATCTCACGCATGTTTCGTTTGGTGTCATATGGTTTTTTTTTTTTTAATTATCAGCAAGTAGCAATTATTAATTTGCTAAATCCTAATTGAAATGATAATATACAATATTAGTATTATTAATGTACTGAATTATGTCTTTTATTATAATTGATGCGTGCTAGAAAATTCGTGGTGATAGAGTAACAAATTATTGTTTTAGCGTTGTACGAGAATTTAGCACACACAGAGATGAAAGAGAACCAAACAGTGATGACTTTAGAAGTTTTAACGTGGAAAACCCATAAGGGAAAAACCACGGGGTCTGGCTCAATTGCGGAAATCTAGTATTGATTTATGATTACAGAAATACTTGTCCCACAGACGGGAAGGGTAACTATATTTTTCAGATTAGAACGTAGACTGACGACGTCTGATTGATGGTGAACGGAGGTCGACGAAGGTAAGCGGTGGTCGACAACGGTCGACGATGGTCGCCGGTGGTCGATGAGGGTCGACCCGGTCTGCGGTGATCGACGATGGAGGTCGGTGGTGGTCGACGACAATCGGTGGTAATGTTGAGCTACAGCTTCTCTTTAAGACCTCACTCTCTCTCTAGACTTTAGCTTCCCCTCATGTGAATGGTGGGGGTCTATTTATAGTGTTCTGGGTGGAATTAATGCAGGAATATCAACCATTTTGATCGGACGATCCAGAGAGTTTCCTTCAATCATGTGGCGTTTAATGGACACTCGAGTGCCTTAAAGATGTCAGAATTGAGTGATCTTAGGCTTGTTGGATTTGTCTTGTCGAGACGCTCGATTCGAGTATAGGTTTGCTAGTGTCGACATCTGTTTGACCATCCAAATGTGTCCGGAAATCTTCTAAGGATGGTTTAATGACTTAATCTGAGCTTGATTTGACTCAGATTGAACTACTTTTTATATCATTATATTTGTCTCATCGATCCGATCAGTTTGACTATAAGTTTGTTGAAATCAGAGCTCTAGATGAAGTTTTATCAATATTTGAACGTTTTTGTTCAAAATATCATCTCAAAACCGTGTCATATCTCGAGATTGGTGTCTGATGATGAAAATTTATTAGTGGCTTATCAATAATAAAAGAATTATAGAAATATGTATATACAGTTTGTGTATGTCCTCTCAAAGAAGAAACATTTAAAAAAAAAAAAAGGAAAAAATTTAGCCAATTTTTTCCCAACTTCCTTTTTTTTGAAGGTTTTCCTTCCTTCCCATTCATTTTTTTTTTTTTTGCTTCGGGACCCCTTGATTTTTATTTTTTCGTTAATTCCTTGGAATTTGGTTGTTTTTTTTTTAATTGTTCCCTTTTTTTTTTTGTTTTTTTTTCTGGGAATAACCAGGAGCCTTCCATAAAGTGAAAGTTGACGTGGGAACTTTTGTCCGAAAGGGGATTTTGGCAAGTAAATAAAAGTAATCGCTTTTAAGAAGTCAGAATCAACTGTCTCACAGCCGCAGGTATTGATTAATCAATGCTGCGGCGTTCACATTGATTATTACACCAGCCAATCTCAACTCTTCCATAGAAAAATGAAAAATTGAAACTCTACAATATCAGAACATTGTAGAATTATCATCAACTATCCTAAGTATTTTGCTTCAATAAATAGAAAAGCACCAAAAAAAAAATTATAAAAACTACACAAAAGACGCAGTATGATTGGCCTTGGCCTACACCACACTCAAAAGCATAGTCATGAGTGTGAGCATCCCAATTTGTTATTTGGCGGCAAACTCTTATATAAAAAGTTGTAATAGTCATTATGATGGAATGTCTAAAGGTTAAGCATTCTCTACTTTTTAAAGTGGTTTTAAAAGTGCATTGAGTCCCTACTTAAGAAGAGATGTGTGGGCCCTTCTCAATCTCTCTCCTAAAACATAAGCACATACCATTTATGTGAAATACGCCCCACTTTTTGTAATTCTTGCTTCTCAAGCATATGACTAGTTACACTATCAAAGTATGAACACATGTTATATTTTTGTGAGTTCGAGAACCACATAAGCTGCTTGTGGCAAGTGCATGCCACTAAAATTTTCTTATACTTTGATGATTGATATGTGCCATGGATTCACTTTAGAATGGGTGTATAATAGAAATAGTTAATTAGGCCACAAAACAACTCCCCACTTGCTATTTTTGATGAGGACACCAAATATTTTCCTGGAATCCTTTTGTCTTTGGGCCCCTCTAAAGTATAAGATTAGGTTCATAAAAAATAGAAAATGTCATAAAAAGAAATCCTACTATTTTAGCTGAAAGAATGATGGAAAAAATGCACCATTGCTTGGATACAATGAAACTAAAGAGTTTTAAACTTAAAATTTTTTTTTTATGTACTTTTCAACAAAAATTTGTCTATTCCATTGTTACTCTTACTCATTTAAAATTCAAATGTGGTGTTGAGATAAGGAAGTATAGAACCAACTCAAGTTTAATCACTTAAAAAAAACAACAAATATTAGCACCATCACAAATTTATTTTTAATATTTCTTAAAAAAAACTAATTCACTTTTAATAACAAAAAAAAAGTAAGTAAATAAGTATATTTTTGTTAATTATCTACCCCAACCATTAATAATAATAAAAAAAGATCCAAACAGGACCCAAGTCCTAAGCTATTCATTGAGAGCCCATTGGATTAATGGAGGACTAATTGAATGAAAAGCTGGTATTGGTTACAATGGTCAAAGGTCAAATTTCAAAGCATGGAATACTTCTTTTTATTTTCATCTTCCTTGCTGGGTCACAACTCCTCAATCGCATCGATTCTCATCTGCCGACTTGTAACCATTCGTAAACCATTGGTGCAATGACCAGTTGGTATCTTTGACCAACTCAGTCTTCCACAACGGTCTTCCCACTTCAGTTAGGAGACCAAACAACTTCAACATGTCAACATCCAGAACCAGTGCTACACCTAGCTTCCTTCATCATCCTTCCAAATTTCTAATTAATAAACATTTATTGACAAAGTGTGAAACATTTCTCTGTTGCAATGCTTCAAAAATATTTTTATTCTTGTAACAAAATTCATCAGAATACTTGTTAATGTGTTCTTATGAAAGGAAATGATGATGAGGGAAAAAATAAAACAAGCACCTTTCTTTCCTTAAAAGAAAAAAATAGGGGAATTTATATATACAGAGCACAATTTTTATATTTCACACCTTAACTTTCATATTTACACACATAGCACTAATTTTTTTTAATTTTGCATAAAAAATAATAGTATTATTATTTTTCAAATGTGAAATAAATGTTTGCATGTTTTTATTAAAATATTAAAATGCTATGAATGTAAATGTGAATGTTTAAGGGAGATATGTAAATACAAAGTAATTGTTTGCTAGGTAATGTAAATTTCCTAAATAATAATTGAAATGAAAGAGGCGCCCCCACATTGATGCTACATTCATCAATATAATATGAAGCTTATAAACCTTGAATAATCAACTTCCATCAAATTCTCTACCAACCCTTCGTCTAGTTACAGATGAAATATGAGATGACCTAATCCCACCGCCACTAAATTATGCTTTTTTTATGTCCACGTCACCCTTTATTGGTTGGAATTGACCAACATCCGAGTTCATGACATGACTACTGAAATAAATTTCCATAAAGAAATGTCAGATTTCTATTTCCTTCACAAAGGATCGTAATTAAAAAAAGCAGAATATATATATATATATATATATATATAACATTTCATCTTCTGATTCATATGTTGCCAAGATTATATATGGGCCTCTTTTCTAGGGACAGTTTAAGATGTCTTGATGAATATTATTAGAGATTGGAGAGGACATAATTTTCTTTTCTTGATAAATCTTTTTAGGATCTCGGGTCCCATAATATCTTAAGAGAAATTTGAGTAAGGAATATGAAAGAAAAGAATGGATGTATTCTTCATATCTGAATTTTAGATTCAGTTTTTCGGTCCCCTCTAACAGAGAAGAGGCAATGATCTAACAGACAGAGGGAACGAGAAAGATTTCGTGAGAGTCACGGTGCAAGGTCCCCAAAAGAAGCTTAGAGAAAGTGTCCTCTCTCCAGGCTCTCCACCCTCATTATACTTTAGAAAATAATATCATACAAAATAGTTTCACAACAACTTGATCAAGAAACCATGACTAGCGCTGACGGCTCGAAAATGAGAATGTTTCATATGTCAATCATTGGCGTTAGTCTAGACTTTTGCTTTTTTATATACAATGATTGCCGAAGAGTCGAGCTAGGCTAGTGAGTACGATTGATGTGTTTCTCCAATGGAATGGTCAAACCAGTTCGACAAGCTAGTTCATCAAGATAGTTCAGTAGATCAGCTCATTTGCTAATATAAGACAGCTAATACATCAACGAGTCAGGTTGGCGGATCACCCTAGCAAGTCACTCGCGAGAGTCTTTTCTTTCAAACTCAGGCCCTTGAAACCTATTGAGTAAGAACTTTCGTACATGCAATCTTTTTCATTTTGAGGTTCAAGGAAGATAGGCTGAAGAAGTAAAGTATAATTTTTCTTTCAAAAATAGTCCAAAAGGCTGCCAAATTTTCATGCTGATTGACTGTAATTTTATGCAAAATTAGAGTTAATTAAAATATGGATTCTTTGACAAATTTCCCTGACGCCCATTTTTGACATGTGATGCATTTCTCTTCATTGCCACGATACCCTTGCTCTTTGTTTTCTTGTATTTTATTTATTTTTATCTTTTGGAAGGAGTGGGGCGGCTGTTGATTGGTTTGAAAATCTGCTACGTTTTATAAATACAAGTGTTGGCCATGAATTAGCCTCTGTTTATTTTTTTATAATGGAAAAAATAGTATGTGTTCCACAGGTCAAATAATGCTGGATTATTCGGGTATTGGAAGGATTATGGTGCGGACCATGACGGGCTGTACAGCATCAATATTAATAAAGCTATATAAGTGATAATGCTATTAAATAGAACACAATGTATTTAACTATTTATGCTTATCCGGATTTAAATCTATTCGTTATATTTTGTTATTTTATGCAGCCTTTAGATGCCCGTTAAAAATCTTATTAAATATAAATGATTTTTAAGATGGCAATTTATGTCTTAAATAATGTGTTTTGTTATATTGTGTGGTGATGCGCTTTCTTTCTTAAGTTGAATTGAGCCATGAAATAACATACAATAATTAAATTATAAAAAATAAATAAGTGTCACTGTCGTCTCTTTAGTTGGCAGCTTTGTGTAAGTTCCCTAAGGTCACGTGTTCGAGCCCGCCTATGTGCGAGATCGAATGGTTAGACACATGAGTTTGGTTGAGAGCTCATATAATAACCTCTCACCAATATTTGTTAACATAAATATAGAAAAAATAATATTATTTAAAATGTATCACTTTTAGAAAAAAAATTGCTCTTTATTTTCTTAATCTGGTTTTTTAGTTTCGGAATTACAGACCTTTTTCATATAACGGTTAGTTTTTCTTTTACTTAAAGTCAAAAATTAATTATGATTTTCTATAACTAATATTAAGAATTAATAAAAAAAAATATTTTTGAATGAATCTTACTATATAATAAAACAGAAAAATCAAGCAAAGCCAAACATGACAAAAATATAAGTAGCATTTTAACCCTGAAAATGCCCAAGCCCGCATCGGATAGATTTCTGCACCAAACATATAATGCAGAGAGAGAGAGAGAGAGAGAGAGAATGAATAAGCTCTCTTCTTTCGCATCTGTTCCAAAATAATTAGTTATAGCTGCTAAACGACTCTCCTGCACATGATCGCTTTGAATGACAGATGAGGCATCTTAGCAAGTGGTTGGCCATAATGTAGAACCATATCCTGTCAGCCCTTTTGGAACAAGAAAGAACAGTAATAAAAGATTTTCAAACAGGAGGGATCGGAAATTGAAAGAAAAATATCATGTTTGGACGTCTGGATTAGAGCTGTCAAATTGGCTCATTGTTCGAGAGCAGGCAGGCTCGATAAGAGCTCGTGTTCGGCTCGTTCGCTAAGTTAATGAGCCGAACACGAACAACACGAACTAATATTTGTTTGTTCGTGTTCGGCTCGTTTTGGCTCGAAATACTACTAATCAAATATATATATATAGCTTTGATGAGTATTTTTTTTTAAATTTAATTGACTACAATACTGCAAAGATTTATAATCAATTAAAAGTATTAATGAAGAAAATAGAATAAAACTTATTAAATTAGATTCAGATGATGTTTTAAATATTGTCCAAATTCTTAACATCTTATGACTATGTGATTAGGGTTGTTAAAACGTCTCTTTGTTCGTGAACGGCTCGTGTTCGGCTCGCTAAGCAAACGAGCCGAACACGAACACACTTTTTGAGCTTGAAATATAACCTCAGCTCGTGTTTGGCTCGTTTACACCCCTATAGATGAACATACCACAGAGTGGATTTGACCAAGACATTGCATAATTTTGTGATCAAATTCACTCTCACCGTAGTGGAGTGATCAAATCCAAAGAAGGCGGAAATAATCAAGACATAAATAAATGATCGGTGTAAATTTCATTTAATTATTTGTTTTATCCAAAGGAAGAAATCTTATCAAAAATCAATTTAGATGTTATTGGCAAGTCGAGCTTTTGTTGAGAAATTAGGGCGAAGAAAATACGAGAATCAAGAATAAACGCAGGGATTTAACGAAGTTCGACAATTTAAAGTCCTCATAAGCAAGAGCGGCGGCTTTTTGATTTCTTGAAAAGGACTACATCCGTTAAGATTACAATACAACATATATATAGATATATATATATATATATATATATATATATATATATATATATATATATATATATATATATATATATATATATATATATATATATATATATATATATTATAATATGTAATTACAAAATTACAAAGTTAGAATATTGCTCTAGTTGCTGATAAAAATACACAATTCTGCCTAAAGTAACTTTAAAGTTCATTTTATCATTCATTTATACTCAATTCCACAAGTTTTTTTCTTCAAGGGATTCCATGTTTTCTTATCTTACAGTGCTTGTTTTGTAGTTTAGAAAAAATGGATCTCTCCAATTTGCAGCAAACAAATACTTCTTTAATTTTTAGTTAAATTAATAGATGGTTTAGAAAAAGTACTCTCATGCTTGATTAAAATGAACGAGAATGAAAACATCCATTGTACAGTACTCCAACACATGATTATGGTCGGCATTATGACTGGAGAGCTGGAGGCAGTTTTATTATGGACTTGGGGTCCTACATAGCTTATTTAATATCTAACTGAAAGACTAATGTGATAGCTAGTTTTAATAATAACACTACAAAATATATGATTGATTATACATTTTGGATCTGCTTGAATATTTTTATCAATATTGCCTTTTTCTATAAATAGCCGAAAAAATGGGGTCAGGATATCCTAATAGAAAATCATGTTTAGATAACCTCTTCAGGCACCACATTTACCTAACAGAGAAATAAAATCAGGAGTTTCTAGGCTTTTATGGATGTAATAACTGAGACAGCCTATTATTTCTTTCTAGTTCTTCAGAAATAGATCCTGTCATAACATGAGAACTGCGGACTAGAAATGCAACTATTCATTTTATGAATACTGCACATCTTTTTGCATAATTTTTTGTGACATCTCTCGTGCTGCAATCCAAAAATCAAGACTTAATGCATGTGTAGATTATTTGAATGAGATTCTGATTCTTGGCTGTAAGGCTTGTTAACAACTTTGAAGGGATAAAGTATGGCAAAATGAAAGGTGTAAGGCCTCCCACGCCAATGCCTCTTTAACATGGATTTTTCTCAAATAAAATAAACGGAGAGATGGGGTGAAGAGTGGTGTATTAGAAAGGGCCTTTAATTTAACAACTTTCTTCTTTTCCATCTCATATCAAGTTGGATATATTAGAAAGGGCCTTAGTGTGGATGTATTTTGAATATTTTTATGAACAATTGTACAAAAGTGTAAACCATGGAAGCACTAGTATTTTGCACTCGACTTGCCTAATATGATTTTTTTACGTGAATAGTGTCTCGTAGAAAAACCACAAACAATAATTTATATGCAAAACTTCTTGTTACAAAGTTAATGTGATGAACAATAAATGAAGAGAATGACAAACATATTTATTTGGAAAATTAAAGATGGAGGAAACTATGGACAATGTGAAAGAAAATTCTTCTCAAAGAAATTACAAAGTGGAGCATTTAGGTTTGTTGTTTGACTCCCTTAACATACATAAATTATGTGTATGTGTGTGTGGGTGAACGCACGCTCGCGCGGGCAAAATAAGTTAATAAAATTGATCCTAAAATGAATCAGTGATGGCCTCAATGAATATTGGGTCAATTGACCTACTCCATCAACTGCCACAACAAATCACTCAAAAAAAATAAAAAAAATATAATTTTGGTTGTCACATAGGTCACATCACAAACTTCTTCATGAAAACCCAACATAATCTGTCGAAAGTTATAATTGTTCACTAGTTATAGAATAAGAATATGAGTCTATCAACTTCAAAGTAATAGGATGAACATCAATATGAATAATCATTGTGAGGCAATAAAAAAAAGGCACTAAAGATGGTGACAACTAACTTATTGATCCAAACCCAATATAATTTATGTCGCAAATTCTAACAATTCACTAGTTGTAGAATAAGAATATGAGTCTATCAACTTCAAAGTTATTGGATGAAGAACATCAAAACAAATTATCATTGTGAGGCAATCAAAACAAGGCACTAAAAATGGTGATCATGTACAATCACTAAAAGTGTATTTAAAACATACATTACCTTGATTGACAACAACTTGAGGTGCGATTAATATGAATTGCAATGTAGTCTCCATGGAACATCAACACAAATAATGCATCATCAATAAGAAATATAGTATATCCAGAGGGATCAATATGCGAGACATGCTTACTGTAGAAGACAATTATTTTTTTTTTCTGATTATTTTGAGTAACAACTAGGGGTGTAAACAAGTCGAACACGAACGAACAGAACTCGTGTTTGTGTCAGTTCGTTTGACATTACGTGTGTTTGAAATAGGCTCGTGTTTGAAATTGTTCGTGTTCAATTTGATTTGTTTGAAATATGTTTGAATTGTTTGAAATGTTCAAATTGTTTTAATTATTTGAATTATTCAAATTATCTGAACTGTTTGAAATCTTACAAATTTGTTTGTATTGTTCGAATTGATCGAAATCTTTCAAAAGCTTAGATCTATATGAAATTAATCTTTAAACTTGTATGAATCACAACACAAATAGTCGAAGCACATCTCACAATAAAACCATAATATCATATCTCATCCATAAAAAAATTCAGATCTAGAGGCAATATGCGAGATTTCACTCCCAAAAACTATGTTTCACTCAAACAAACTAAATAAATCTAAAAGTCGTATAAGAAAATTTAAGCTGAGAGACGAACCTAAAGATAAATACAAAATTATAGAATTTAATATACGCTAAGAGGCGAACCTGAAGATCAGATTATAATTTATAGGATCTAATTTTTTAAAATTAATAAATTTTTAGAATATATAATTTTTTTAGAATATGATAATTTTTTTATATATAATTATTTTAAATTTTTTTATATTTCGAACAATAACGATTCGAACACGATCGAACAAATGATTGTTTGTGTTTGGTTTGTTTATAAAATGAACGAAAAAAAATTGTTCGTGTTCGTCTCGTTTGCTTATTGAACGAATCGAATACGAACTCCCCGATGGGCCAAACACGAATTTTTTGAGAATAAGGAGTTTTTTTGACAGCCTTGGTAACAAAAACCACATCAAACATTTGGTGAGATATCTTCACCGTTTAAATTATCTATATTTTAAACATCAAGAAAATCATCAGGGAGACATGTTATGCAATATCTCAATGCTAAAGAGTTTTGAGCAGTGACTTTACATGTTTTTCTTAATCGCGACGAAGTCCTACTATTTATACATTAAGATTTTAAGTAATTAGAAATTATTTGAGATATTACTCGTAATTTTTACTAATTTGCTTATATAACTAATAAAGATGTGAGTTGGTTATTTGTCAGCAATTTAAACATAGAAAAAAACTTTGTCAAAAGAAAAAAAGATTGAAGAAGAATTTCTGACTTGGTTCAAATTTTATGTCCATTTAAGTAACTATTCAATTCACTAATACATAAGTTACATGCTCAAATTAAAAATAATTACATTTTGAAATTTGTAATATGTAAATAATCAGAGCAACAAAGTTATAGATCAAAGCTTATTAGATCTTGCTTGGCTCCTTACTACAACGTCACTACATGATAAATATTTGATGTGAATTATTATAGATTTAACATGAGTTCCTGAAGTAAATAAAAAATGCGTAAATATGTCGTATGTGTTAGAGGAAATACCCACTTTGATAGTGAGATCGGCTACTACAACATTCTTCAAAAAGTAGTGTAGTTGTGAAAGTTGGGTTATGTTGAGTGCAACATATATCTATGTTCAAATATGAGTAGTTTGATCATGTTCTAATTGAGGTACATAAACACTAAACTCATATAATTTCACTAAACTGAAGTTAAAATGAATATAAGATATGTGAAATTTGATCTATTTGTTATAACCCTTAAAGCTAGTCAAGTTTATTAACTTAGAAACATTGGTAGTGCGAGAGACAAAATTAATTGGGTCGTAGTATAAACAATAAACTTAAATGAACTATTGAGACACAAAGTATTATTGAACATATTCATTAAGAGCAAGAAATATTAGATTTCATATTTAGGTTGATTTTATCAAAGAAAATATCATCCTCGAAGATATCACGAGGGCATATGAAGTGGTTAATCAAATTATAGATGAGTTTGATGAAAATATGAATGAAGAAATTTGAAGTTCATCATCTAATAACTTGTTCGATGAAACATACTAAGAGAGTATGACTTTTCATTTTCTAATTTCTTTCTAATTTTACCTCATGTAGTATTAGCTTTATACCTTTCACAGTGCTTATTTTGTGTATTCTTGGTTTTATTTTTCATATTTTTACTCTTTATGTGCCATACTTACACTGATGTTTTTTTTTTAATTTTATTATGCATCTCCTTGCTTTCACTATTGATGTTTTTACTTGTACATATAGTGAGATGTGTTCTGATTGTACTTGTTTACTGCTTACACTTATACTATTTCATGCTTAGTGTTAATTTTATTAATTTTTTTCTTCGTGTTGCAAATGGCTTTAGGTAGGTGGGAGAGCAGCCACCTTGGCAACCTATTGAGATCAACATTCCTTACAAGAGAAAGAATAGGATTGTCTCCCACTCTTCCTCACACAACACTAGTGTTGTGTTGGTCAGCACCACCACCACTGCACCGGTGCTCACGGGGTTCGTGCTCCAATCAGGCCTCTTGGTCCTAACACCATAACCCCATCCCTTCATTCTTGAGCAGTAAGCCACCATCGTGCTCCTCTAATCAATCAGGCCCCTCTCCTCTCACCAATTTTAGACAGAAAGCACTGGCTAGTTATATATCAAGGTAGAACAAGATTCGTGAGTTATCAAAATATAGAATAAATTGAATTAATTTTTGCTACATTGTATAAATAATATTTCTATTTCAGGTTCTATCCCTTTAGGTAGCTTGTTATGCATGTCAAGATGATCATTAAGTATGTTTATGATACTCCATATCTCTCCACATAGAAGATCTTGATTGCGGTTCAAGATATGTGGTTCGATGAGTTTGAGGTAAAATCAGTTGAATTGAATTAGAATTATAATTTTAAGGTTGTTTTGTTACACAAATAAATATTACACGATATTTATTTTGTAAAGACCTTCTACTTGCTAGTTGAGCATTACTATGAGATCCGGCACAATTTTGAGGATTTCATCAGGCATTGGTTGTATTATATGTTACAATGGCCTGTAAGAAGGGGGAGCAGCTGATCTAGGTTGGGGAAAAGAAATGGACGTAGTTGACCATATTATGGGCCAGTCCCCAATATCATAAGAAGAGTGATACAAACCAATAGGATCATAGTACCGAGGGTGGTGGGGTGCCACACTCCATATTAGAGGATCGATCATGCACAAAGAATTCAGGAGAAATTTGATAATATTCACTTAATAATTGATAATTCAATAATGAAATTATCTTATACTTACTATTTTTTTTTCATCATTCTCGATCACCCACCACTGCAGAGTTGCATGTCCGAAGCATTGGGGCTCGGCGAAGCAATAGCGGGTCTTCGACCTATCGCGATGTGTCCATATAAGTAAAAAAAATTTAATTTTCTTTAATTTACTTATGATTTTAATGAAAAATGTTAATCATTCTTTCGTTTTATCGATATAGGATGACTATAAGCATATTCAAAACACATAGAGCCCAACAGTCGCTATTAGTAGCGGTGGTCAGTCTTCTCCTGAGTGGTCTGACTATGAGATTTGGAAGTAGGCTGTTGGGAAGAAGAAGATGAGAGTATAAGATGTGAGCACAAAGGGTAATGCATTTGAAGCTGAGCACTTTCGATTTGCTTAGAATCAGAGGTTGTCATGATCGAACTGTGACGAACTTATCTGGTGTGTCATTGTTATGAATGAGGAATCCATGAGCTAAGGTTAATAGAAATTCGAGGCCATTGTCATGTGGCCGAAGCAAGTTGTAGATCATCATGACAAGCGACCTCTGAGTTTCGTGCAGGAAGCGAAAGCTAAAGACGACGATGATAAGGATGCCCTGTAGGGTTTTTTATTTTTTTTCTTGTTTGGTATTTGGATATAATATTTTGTATATATATTTTCTTTTTTACCTTTTATAAATTTATGTTGGACAAACAAATTGTCGATATATAATTGTGCAATCTATGTGTTGGTGATGAGTAAATATTGGATGTGTACATACATTGTGTTTATGAAAATTTTTGTGTACAGGTGTACAAAATATAATTATTCCGTCAAGTGGTTAGGCATATGAGGCTGACAGAGGCTCGAATCATAGCCTATGACCAATCTTTATATATGTATATATATATATATATATATATATATATATATATATATATATATATATATATATAATTTACTACATGTTTGCAACCGATTTACATCCGATTTTTCCGACGCGCATTACCGCGAACAAAATTCTGAGGGTGAGTCCAAATGAGTAAAATCTATAATCAAATATTAAATAACTAAAAATAATAATTTATTATTCCAAAACTAAACCAAAATAACCAATGAGTACGATTTGGTTCAATATTTTGTTTTTTAGAAAATAATGTACATCTCATTTTCTCTCCAATTGATAATTACAACTTTTTTTATCTCTCTAAGGAAAGTGTCTCTATTAATGCAACAACTAAAAGGAAAAAAAAAAGGTTTTAGATTCATTTGGTGCAATTAAAATAGCATTATCTCCTTACACCGAAGGACAGCTTCAGCACATAATCCTCCATTTCCTTTAAAACACATAGTTACATCACTGCATCTTATTATTAACTATTTAATATCTGAAAAGTTTAACTTAATCAAAAGTCAGCTGTATGGTTTAATCAGACTTGAGAGCTGTTTGAGGTCATGAAACTTTGTTCTAAAATTTAAAATCATCAGAAACCACTAAAATTCATACACCTATGAGATCATTGCATTAATGTGGTTTAATAATGAACTGAGCAATAATTGTGGTAGTAGGAGCAAAAACTCGATCAATATTAGGTGTGATTAAAGTAAATTATATATAATAAACAGAAGCGATGTATATATGTCGACGAGGATAATGACATGTGAATTGGAGAGGGAATGATTGAGAGAAAGTTAGGAAAATACTGCATAAATTAGTATAGCAGAAGACAACTTAATAGTTCGAGTAATCAGATCTATAATTTGTCATCCCACATAACAAGGCAGGATTACAATATAAACTTTGCTCTGTTGAAGACTAGTTTTGGCAAATGATAATGGATAGCATTGGCAGCAGCATGGTATGCCAGCAATATGATAATGGCTTGAAGTTCATTGTTTTTTATTCTAGCATTAAGGAAGATTAGTTGCTATGCCATCAATCTGATATTAAGCTTGCATTTTTATGCATGTGAAGATGTTATAGTTCATTTATTCGAAAAAGATTCACACTAAATTGAGTAGTATGGCGAGCCAAATGTGAATCACTAAAAGTGATATGCTCTTATTTTGAATCAATAACCATAAATATTTCTCAAATTAAAGAAGACCAAATAAAGAAGTTGTAAAATTTATAATCTAATAAAAAATGCAGTAAAAATTATGCTGTTTTCACAACAGTTACATAACTGTTTGAATTAAAATTTTAATTTTTCTTAATTCTTGTCATGTTCATTATTTCTTTTTATCGATGCATGGAGATGACAAGCTAAGAAGTGCTCATTATTCCAGCGCAACCATGTCAGAACCAGCGCGCCCACATTGGAACCCCAGTGCATCCGTGCTAGACAGCGTATTCGAGTCCAGAACGCAGTGAACTTGTGCTTTTTCCCAGTGCATCAGTGTGCCTGCGCCCAGATCGCGATGCACCTGCATCGTCATATTTTAACGCTTGTTTGGGGCGACCACCACCACCGTACAAGCCATACGAATCTAGCTCAGTGTGCAAGATGAGGACGATATGATCAGTAGTTTAGGATTTGATTTGCAGGTACTTATGTGGGTGTTTTTTTTTTGTTGCGCATGGATACTCTAATTTCTTTTGATTGTTAGATTATGGTGGACTCATTTTTGTTATTTTGGATGTTTGATGTGCTGACATTGCTGATTTTAAATTTATGGCCGTTTTTCAGTTATTTTTGAATATTTGTGCTTCTTTGAGATGTTGGATATATATGCATTTTATGAACTTCTGGATTGCACCTGCTTTCTTATTATTAGTGCATGCATGTAATTGTTCATTTTCTTTCTATTGTTCCTGTTTTGATTAAAAATATGTTATGTAAGCAAAGCTAGATTGGAAGTAAGTTTGGAGGAGAGAATTAGACACATGAGGTAGCATGAAAATAACCGTATTTTTTTGCTCAGATTTGCATCTTTGCCAAATGGAAGTGGAAGGTAAGAAGTTTTAAGTCACCATGAAACCAAACTAAGGTTGGGATTAAAGTGTTTTGATAATAGGGTAATACTAGATGTTAATAATTTTTATTCTTGCATAAAAATTTCGAGAAAATTGAAAAAATGTGCTTATAAAATGGAGTAATTAATCCATAGTATTTTTAAGTCCAAAGTTTGATTCAGCCAACAAAACTAACTTGATTTCTACTTGATTTATACAATCACCAGAATTTAAGCACAAAATGGCAGATCTTAACCCAAAGCACCCACACAACCTCACAACGAGCCCGAACCTAATATAGAGCACGCCTGCGGTAGGTTAAAGCATTCGTGCCTGAAACAAAGCGCGCATGCGCCCATACATTCTAAATTTGGTGCTCTTACACCGACTTTGCAGTGCTTCTATGCCAGGTTTGCTGAATCAAATTTGGAAAGATTTTTCTTGTCTTTGAGCTTTTAGAGGAAAGGGATTTTGGTCAAAAAGAGTTCTCTTCTAGGGTTTTCTTCCTCTCTTTGGATCAAAACCTATGGGGGATATTTTACATCCCTTCTTTCTTTGAGTTTTTTTTGCTCTTGAGAGTCTTGTATGAAAGAGAGAGATTCTACTCTTGAGGAGAAAATTATTCTTAGTTGTAAGTTTTATAATACTTTGTTTCTACTAATGATGATTTTCATGGCTTTCTTGTATATGGTTTTCTTAATTATATACAGCTAAATTCTCTTTCATGCCTCTGCGATGTAGGGTTAGTGAGTTTATCATGATTTTCTTAGATGTTTTCTATGTAGTGCTTCCCAAGTATTCATGACATTATGTTGTTGGTTAACCTTCTGATTTCATTTACTCCTAATCTGATCAATTAGAATGTTAACATCTTTCGTGCCTTATGGCTTCTGCCTGTTGAGTAGTGGAACGAATAAGTTAGCAACGAAATCCTGGTAGAATAGACATATTTTGGCAGTATTTTATGCCTTAATAGAGGTTCAAATAATCTTGGAAAATGTCATGGGGTTACGCAAAAATTAACTTCATGGTTTTCTAGTTCTTTTGACCTAAGCATAAGCATAAGAAGAAACTTTTCCTCGGTTGACAATTATCATGTATGAAAACATTAGTAAAAACTGTCGGTCACCAAATTAGAAATTGTTGGTTGTCGGAATAGAAATCCTGATATAATTTAGGGAAAATAGTATTGAAAATATAAGATCAAATTGATCTCATATCCTCAGTAGTTTAAATAAACGAGCATAATACAACAAGCAATGCATCTATCCCAAAGAGTAGACACACTATTTATTGGTAAGACTCGATTAAATAAACTAAAAAATTTATGACACATGTTTAAGTTTGTGAAAAATTATTTATTTATTTTTATGTTGACCGATAAGTTTTCTATTTAATACGAAAAAATAAATAGGGTTTATATCAAGTTAGGTTTTTTAAAGTTTCCTATAAATGCAAGCCCTTATAGTTAATTATATCTTAGATAACTGAAGTCACCTAAAAAAACTCTCGATAAAAATCAGGGGATATTATTTTCAAGAATTTCAAAAGATAAGACTTTTCGAAGAGATCAGACAAAGAGATGTGAAGGAGAATGACTCAAATTTGAAATATTTTATTTTTGGAATCCAAAGGAAGAAGAACTGAGGGATGTCGCAGATCCTAAGGAAAACCTCGGTGACTTCCCAAGTTATGTTATGGTTTGGCTTCTATTTTGAGAAAAATCATTTAACTGTTTTATCTTGCCAATTTTATTAATTAGGGCTTACATTCATGTGGGACGGTCACATAAATATCCTAGAAGATATGAGGATTTAGGTTGTGACGAACGATAACCTCTGAATTCTAGGGCGAGTTAGGGCTTAAATTATATAGCAGAGCTATACAAAGGCCTAAAGATGAGTTGAGGATTTATGTCACACTAGGCAGACAACCTCGAAATCATATGGCTCAGTTATTTAATTCTAAGGAATGGTTTAGCTAGTGTAGACATGTTTTGTTGTTGAAGATGGTTGTGCTGCCCACAATGTTATCTCCAAGCTCCTCGTCGTAGCGAGTTTAAGTTTTCTAATGTGTTAAGTCTTGATGTCAAATCAAGTGTTTTCTAAAGTTATGGTTATTTAAATATCGAGGGGATGTTAAAGTTGATTAGAGCGACATTGGTTAGGGTCTCACGGCTCCCTCGTTGCGGTATCACTATAATTCTTTTAAATTTACTTAGCTTAAACGAGTTATGAAACTCATTTAAACCCGAGAGATCTCGTTAGCAACCGTGGGTTACCTCCTCCAAGGGACTCCCGTAAATTTAAAAGCACGTTTTAAGTTTAGTGAAATTTTAAAGGATTTATGGTTACCTTTGAAACAATTTGTTTTAGGTTTTTTAGAAAATGTTGATTAATTTTGAAAATGGTTGTTTTGATTTTGCAAGAAAGTAAAGTATATAAATAAGCAATTATAATATTGTAGAAAAATTAAAATAAGAATAGTTGAAGATGTATCTAACGAACCCTAATTTATGACTTATTGAGTCCCGAAAGATCTTAATGGATGATTTTAAAACAAAAAATAACAAGTTCAATTTGTCCTTCAAAATATCCAAGAGATTCTAAAGTGTTCAAGGGGTGATCCCAGACTGCTTAAAAGATCTCTTAAAGCATTCGAGTTCATTTTGAACTTATCATATTGTTCTATTAATCATCTCTTGTCAAACTAAAATTACCTCATTACTCAATGAACCTTGACGTTTTAACCATCTTGAGGATGGGGTACTCAATTAATCAGTTGATATTTTACTTAAAACTTATGTAGGTGAATGCCCCTGAAGCAAGTTCCAGTCATTAAGGACTTTTGTACCGACCACTAAAGTTGGGTTGATAGTGTTAATCATCAATCATGTAATCTTCTAAATCTCATCAATCAAGTTTTTAAATCAAGCCTAGATCACTACCAAGCTCCTTTATAAATCTAATGGGAGAAAGATTAACAAATGTTACAATTTTAATTTAGGTGATATGGATTCTGATTAAAAGAAATCAGGTCATCATTAATTGTGGACTTAATCATAAGTGAAACATCATCTCCATAGCTTAAGCTCATCACTTCAAAATCATTTGATTTTGATTAACTTCCAAATTTTGATGATTTAGCTATTTATAATTTTATGCTTATCATGGAAAGGTGGCAAGTTGGTTTCTACCTTTTACCCATTATATTTTAATCATCCAAACATATTCATTAGGATCAAAATTACCCATTTTCCCTTTGAGTAATCCTAAATTTTGATTGAGGTACCAAAATCTAAAACTACCACTTTACCCTTAGGGCTCTTCACTTCATAACTTCATAAATTTTGATTGAGGTACCAAATGACTTTAAAGATTTTTAGAGTACCTTGTCCCTAGAGCAATTAAAGTATCGGAGGAGAAAAATGTGGTTTTCAAATTTTAGTTTAAGTTAAATGGTCATTTTAACTTGGAAAATAGGATTTTCTCTATTAATTTACTTAAGCAATCAAAATGAAGTTTTTGGTTCATGGAAAAATTATTAAAGGTTTTCTTGGGTCAGAGAAACACTTAGGCAAAATTCCGTGATTTTTTTTAATTAAAATTTTAATTTAATTTTATAATTATTTATTGAGTTAATGATTTAATTTGAATGGAAAATATGTTTTATTTACAAAAAATATTTTTTTTATATTTTAATTAAACCTCTCTAAGTTCAGAGAACTGAGAGAAATAAATTTAATATTTTTACAATTTTTTATTTTTTTTATTTTAATTATTTTAATTATTTTTAAGGAGGAAAATAGGAAAATATATTTTTGGGCCTTTAAAAATTTATTTTTAACTTAGAAAAATTAGAAAAAAATATTTTAATGAGTCCTAAGTGATCAGAAAACTATTATGAACATTTTGAAATATCTTTGTGTTTTTGGAATTTCTAATTATTTTTAACTTAAAATATAGCTAAAAAATTGAAATATTTTATCAAAAATAACTTTTTATTTTTTCTAGGTGCTCCTGATCACAAAGAGATCAATAAATCACTTTTCATAATTTTCATAAGTGTATTTAATTTAATATAATTATTTTTGTACAAAAATATAATGTTTCTTAAAAAATCAACTTTAGTGCTTAAACTTAATTAATTAATTTTCAAATTTTTATAGTGGGTTAACATAATTTTTACACACAATATGAAATTGATTTTGTCAATTTTTTTTAGTATTTAATTTACATAAACTATTAAAACATATGCACACTTAAATAAATACAAAAATGTACCAAATTATTCAAGTCATCATGATATTTTTTCTAAGCTTCCCTGACCACAGGAAACCTAATAAAATTTATCCCATAATTTTTCAAGTGATATTTTAATTTATATAATTAAATTAAGTCAAAACATGCATCTTAGCTTAAAAATTAGGGTTAGAAGCACAAAGGTGTCCTCTGATCATGGAAAAATCAGAGAACATAGCCTTTAACATAAGGAACAAACCCTCAAAATTTCAAGCTATGGTGAGCAATGCTTAGCCATAATTAATTGAAATACGACAAAAATCATTTAATTAATTAAAAATCAAAGAGTAAGCAAATACTTTTTTTTGTCCACATTATTTTCCTTTGTTTATTGAGCAAGAGAGTATTTTTAATTTATTTTTATGATTTTTCTATGCAAAGATATGAATCTTTGAAGTTCTGGCATTTAATTAATTCAAATAAATCTAGATTTTTCTACTTAAACCAGTCAGCACCACCTCATCCTACGGCGCATCGAGCTTTACAAGTGGCACTTCGTTATTCGATGCCGCCAGCCACCTCAGCTCCATGCGTCCCACAGCTCGCGTATCATCTACTCGGCCGGCTCCATCATGACCGTCCATGGAATAAACACGCGATCAAACGACATTCGTTCATCATCCCCAAATGACATAACATGCAAGTCGTCCACATTTAAAACTTAGGATCTCGATCTAGAATCAACCAAATCACTTCGGGTTTTGTTCCTACACCTTCATCCACTCAAGACGAACACATCCATACGACTTATACGGTATGAAATGCAGTAACTACGTAAGGAGAATCGAATGAAGCTCGATTCAGGGTTAAGGTTCAATACCTTTGGCTGAGAGGGGATGCCTCAATCAGATGGTTTTAGCAGTTTCAAATGAGTCCAACGAACCTCCAGATGAAGTCCTGGGTTGTGGTGAATTGTCTAGGTATGATTTCGATCAAGGCCGATTTCAAGCATTGGTCTAAAGTTATGCTAGAGGCTCTCTGTGATGGGGATTTTGTGGGGAATCAACTTCTCTCACTCAGGGTATGGTGTGTGCACAATCAATTGGATTTTGGATCACTGTGGAGCTGTGAAGAAATCTATCTTGGTTTTGGGATAATTTTCAGTGAAGAAATTGGCTCTGTAGAGTGGTTGTGAGTGGCTGAGAGCAAGGGGTTGAACTTAGGAAAGTTTGGAGAGGCTCTGATGAGATTTTGGTAGAGTTTCTCCAAGGTTTCAAGCACACCTCCTTTCTCCGTAGAGAGCTTCATTTATAGCCATGGCTGCCTGGTGGAGCTTAGGGTGGGAATTGGGTGTTAAAGCTTGCTGAGGTGGAGGGAAGAGAGGCTCTAATGGCCAATGGGACTTAGCCAACTCAGAGAGGTTTAATTTTGGATTTTGGCCATTTGGGGCTCCCTTGGGCTGGCTGTTTCCGGCGACTGATGTGGTAGCTGATCAGAGTTTAGTCACTTCTAGGCTCAGGGAGGCCAGGGGGTACTTAATGATGGTTAAACACTAATTTCAAGACACAATGGCAAGGATATTTTGAGTTAGGCCAAAAATGGGGTGAAATACCCTAAATCAAGGGACCATTGGTCCATAGTCCATGTAGGTGGGCTAGGTGAGTTTAACCTGGTCACTAGGGTCCAAAAGATGGATGTAGAGGCTTTGGTTTAATTAATTTGGCATGGCTTGGTAAATTTTGGTGCATGGGTTCAATGTGGGTCAAATTGGCTTGAATTTGGGTTTTAATTAGGCTATCCATGGCATTGAGCTCAATTAATTGATCAAGATGATATAGATGATTGGCACAAAGAGTTTGGAAAAAGATTTGAAGTAGAGTTTGGTTAGGGCCCAATTAATAGTTCAAATTGGTCCTAATGATTTCCACGAAGAGTTTTAGATATTAATTGAGTAGAAATTTTGGGGCCATGGGGTTCAATTTGGTTGAATTTGGGGACATGACCAATTTAGGGCAAAATTTGGGGTTTTGGTCTAAGTTGGTTTTGAGTGGAATTGAGGCTTGATCAAGGCCCATTTAAGGTTCAATTTGATATGTGAAAATGTTTTGAAGAGTTTATGATGCAAAAATGGGGCAATTAGATATATTTGGGGTGCAATTGAGTGATATTTGGATTTTGGGTCAAATTGGGTCTTTTTGATTTGGGTTGAAATTGGATTCCAATGTGGGTCAATTGGACTTGGATTTGGTTTAAATCGAGCTTGGAAAAAATGAATTTGAGTTTAGAATTGAAGTTGGGGGAAATTGGGATCAAATTGGTGGATATTGTGAGTGAATTGAGGTAATGGGCCTTTAAAGACAATTTAGTGCTTTTAGCCAAAATTGGTCAAATTGATCAAATTGAGCTCAATGGAATGTTTCAAATTCATTTTGGGGACATTTGAAGTGATTTTGGAGGTTTTGGGACAATTTGAGTCACCAAGAGTATTTTGGTAATTTTGGCTAAATGAGGGGTATTTTGGTAATTTTGGAAATTTTGGGATGTTTTGGGAAATTTGGGTAGTTCAAAATGGTTTGATATGATTTTTGGACAAATTTGAGTATTTTGGGTAATTTTGGCCAATTTTGGAGTTTCAAGTGCATTTTGTTAAATTGGGTAGATTTAGGGCAAAAGACTAAATTTGGTATTTTGGTAAAATTAGGGTGTCAATCACTCTACTTGAGCCATGGACTAATTGAATCCTCTTCTTTGGGTCCTCCATGTACTGGTCTTAACTAAACCGTAGCCTAGGGCTAGTGAGTTTAGATGACCATCTACATGAGTCTCCCAAAGGGTTAAGGGGTCAAAGTTAGGTAGGCTTGGGTTTAAGGTAGTGAGTGGAAGTGTAATGTGCAAGTGTGTATGTAAGAGCAAACAAGACCACATCATCAAAGGGTTGACCCTAAGGCCATGCAGTCTTATGGGGACTCTCCTTGAGCTCCTCATTTTGACCCTACCTACTAAGTGCTAGATGTTAAGACTAATATGTGGAACTTCAAGTTGAGCAGATAAGAGCTTGGAATTTCTAATGGTGAGGGTTTTTTTTCTAGTCCTCTAGGAATAGTCAACAAGAAAGTATTATGGTTTTACCATAGGCTACTAAAGAGGAAAAACTAGACCTCAACCAAAAGTGAGTTCAACAAAAACTATGAAACCCAGCGACACCCAAATTATGGAGGCACGAGTCTCATCACTCTTGAAGAATAGCAAGTTCTTTTTCTCTTTCTTCTTTTTTACTATCTATGATTGTGTTTTATTTTTTATTAGGATGTAGGATTCCAACCCTCTATTATGATCAAGCCAAGCTAGGCTCACAAAGCAAACTAGTTATTTCTTGTCAAGAATAATTGTTAACTCGTTACTCGCGGAATCGATGCACAGACTCTGATACCGCATATTACTTGATACATATACTTGCGTGATTTACTAGCTTTACTTGCTGTAAATTTTCAGCCATCATTACATACAAATATACAAGTATATATAATAAAAAAAATGAAAAAGCTTGATACAAAAGTTGAGACAAGTTGTGAGAGCAATTGCGTCATGTAGAGAATAATTATGAATTAGAGTATTGCAAGTATGGCCACTTCACATTACATGCTAAAGTGGGTTTAGGTGCACAACTTCTATTATTATTGACTAATTCAAGTTAAATTTTGATCTTATCTTATAGGTTATGAACAATTTATATTAACATCAGCAGGGCACCAAATTATATCATGTAAGATACTTATCCAAATATAAAGATGGGAGTGAATGATGGGCATTAGATTGAAACAATATTTCACAAGCAGTAATGATGACAACTTAGTTAAAGTTAACATTCATTATTATTGAAAATAAAATTAAGTATAATGAAGCATATACCACACCATCAAGCTTAATGATCCCAGAGTTATTATCCACAAGTGAGTACTTGAGGAGGCAGCAAACATTGGTAGTTTGATTTTGAAAGGAAAGGGAAGCACCACTTTTGTATAGTTAGTAAAAATTAGAATCTTTATCTTATGTACACAAATGTTAGTGGACCGGTCAATTGGGTCACACGCTTGCTCATATATATATATATATATATATATGTATATAATGTAATATCTATTTTTAAAAGTCATACTCTTAAAAAGGAAAAATTATTCCATACGAATCGGGCACCGCACGCAGCTTGTGTGCGGTGTCCGATCCGGACCGTAAATCACCTGATTTACGGTCTTGATGTATTTCGGTGGGCCCCACTTAAATTTTTTTTTTTTTTTTTAAAAGACGGAAATAATCTTGGTCGTAGATCACCGTGATCTACGGCCAAGATCGAACACCGCATGCAGAGATGCATGCGGTGTCCGCACACAATAATCCCCCCTTAAAAAGATTACATAAATTTTTTTCCTGAACAAAAATAGCACTTTCAAATTAATTGATTCTTCTATTAAAGTATTTTTCTTAACTTTTATAGAGAGCGAAACATTACTTTTTTACCAAAAATTTTAATCTTATTTTGGGATTAAATCAATAAGATATTCTCCTCGTGACCTCTAAAAAAAAAAGGAAAAGTTTTCCTTCCCAACGGCTAGTTTAGTGAAGTTTTTAACTCGGAACCAAATTTATGGTAACTGAGGGCACGCCCCAACGGTCATATGAACGTTGAAACCACAATTCAAATTGTTTAAATTTCTCAACCTTCCTCTCCCCTCTCTTGAGATCTCACTGCTTGGTTTTCGGCGTCTTGCGGCAAACCATTACTACCGTGCCTCAAGCACCGGCTTGGCCTTTTTCTTCTTCCTCGGCCTCTTCATCTCTGCTATGGAAACTCCATTGTCCATTGGAAGGGTTACTAGATCTCAGACCAGTTCTTTACGTCTGAAGAAGACTAAGCAAGAAGAGGAATCATCAAGATCCATAAACAAAGGGAACCACGAGAGATTTGCGCTTCAAGATATCTCGAACGACTCCCCAATCAATGGCGTTGCAATGGAGAAGACCCCCCTTTCTTCTGTTATAAAGAATTGCGCTCTGTCTAAGCGAACACCGGGATCTGGAGAAGCTCTGCTTCGTGGACAAGTTAAGATCCTCTTGGAGAAAGTTGAGGAAGAGGCGGAGCTCGTTAATAAGCTATCAAACAGGAACTCTGCACCTTTCGTGCCGTTTTTGGGCATTCTTCCCATTTCTCCGGCGTTGCTGGCTGCTCCAACCCCAGCCAACACCCCCCAATTTCTCAACAGTTTCAAAGCGAAAGAAGAAGCAGGGGACAATTCAGCTTATGGTGTTGCTATTGAAAATGTTCCTATCGTCCTTCCGAAGGTTTAACTTTTTCCTTTAGAAAGACATGTCTGTTGATTTCTTATAGTTATTTTTTTTTTGTCATTCTATAAACATAAATGAATACTATCGCCAGTCTGAAACCAGAAGATTTTATCAGTGGTGATATTTTAGTCTTTTTTTAATCGAAATCTCAACTCTTTCTTCGTTTTACATAATGTTCGTTTTACTAGTTGTTTCTGTGCGCTTAATCTACGTTGCAAAGTTAAAATATCCTTCTCATGTACTTTATATTAATCTGTAAAGCATGAGGAACATCTCGAGCCACAGGAGTGTGTGATCAATAGAGCGCTGTTGTTTGATTCACCAAGCAAATCTGAATCCTCAGACGTCCTCTCCAATATATCTTCTTCAGTGACATACCAAGGAAGCATTATCAGTTCTTCTTTTGACGACAATTCCTCGAACTGGTCTATCCAGGCCAATGCTAGCGCCTATGAAGACGATGAAGAAGATTACATTGAAGAATTTGATGAAGAAGAAGAGGAAGAAGAGGAAGATTACTACTTTGTGGAGAACGAAGAAGAGAAAGAGTGCTTGGATGAGTTGTGTGAGCAGCTTGAGAGGATTAAGGTTGAAGACAAGGAGATGAAGAAGAAGGTTATTGAGTTCGAAGGGAAGCACACGCGGTTCATATACGACAGTGATGATGAGATTGAAAGAGAGGAAGAGATTGGCAGAGCTCGGAGTCCTGGAAAAGCTCTGTCTCCGAGTGTGATGCTACTCAAAGGATTGCCTTTACCTGAAGGAAAGCACCTTCGATTCCATGAGGAAGATGAAGAATGAAATCTTTTCATTCAAACCTTATATCAACAGTTATGACCTGATATTTTTGTGATTCTATCTTATCAGTACTATTGCTATATTTCTACTTAAGAAAACAATTTGAATTTGCTTTAATTTTGAATAAGAGGAATCCATTCTTGAACTTCGGTACTTTTTTTTCTTCTTCACTCTGTTTCTTATTTTGCTTTGTGCATTATGGTGCTGTTACTGTTAGTTCCCATGCTTTTTATTTCAGATTTTTCTTTCTGCGTTTTTTTGCTAAAGTGGAGATTAGAAAGAAAATTGTTTGGCAGTGGAGGCAGGAGTGGCTGAGAATGATTTGAATTTTTGTTGCTGTTAGACTGAATTTTAATATTCTATAAGTAAATATTAAAAACTAGATATAAAATATGGTAAATAAACAAATTCATATTAATTAGAATGCTTATTCAAAATTGTAATATTTTAATGCAATCTCTTAAATTGGATAGTAAAAATCTCTGGAGTAATAATTTTTGTTGGAGCTGACAATGATTCTTATGCGCATGCTAACAAATTTTATTGATATTTTTTTTCTATTTTGTTTTTAAATATATTGTTTTACATATTTTTATTGCTTTATTTTTAAAAATGATTTATATTAAAAATTGTTTTAGAAGTTTTGAAAGTACAATTTACATATGTTTTTTTTTTAAACACAAAATGGCTTGCTTCTTAGTTAAAATGGAAAATAACCAGAGAATTAAAATACTAGTAAAAGTGAATAACAACCGCCCACAATTTAGGGGCTTGCATTATTTTTGTTATATATGGTTTAGGAATAGTCTGTCAACAATTTAGGTGAAGCATGAAAATCATTCGGCGTGCAAGTATGATCTTGGTATAAGCGTAACACGTCAACAAAAAGTTTTAATCACTTTATATTAATCTTGAGACATGTCATAAATCTCGATACAATTTTCCAGCAATAAATATTTAAACTTATAAATCTCGATACAATTTTCTAGCAAAAAATATTTAAACTTTTATAAAAAAAAAATATCTAGAACTCTAATTGCAACAACTTATAGTCAAATTGACTGGATTGATGAATGAGACACAGTTCCTACAACACCAAGATTTGACCAATCTAAGTCAAATCAAGCCTAAATCGAGTCATTAAACTATTTTTGGAGGCTTTCGGTACACTTGGAATCTCATGGATTTCAAATCTAACAAGTTTCATCTTCTAACGGGTCAATATCACTCAATTCTCACATTATTAAGACACTCAAGTCAAATCAAGCATAGATTAAATAATTAAATTATTTTTGGAAGCTTTTAGTGCACAATTGGGAATGTCATGACTTTCAAATCTAACAAGACGAATCTAACGAGAACTCAATTCTGAA
>NEWO01000122.1:590443-601690 GCA_003013225.1 Phalaenopsis aphrodite | reverse complement strand
GTTTGCAAAATGATGTCATCAGATCAAGGGAACCTCTTCGTGTTGTCCAATGGAGTGATTCAAATTCCTTCCTTATTTGAAGGGAGATTACTTCTTTATTTAAAGGGATGCCTCTCTCGGGCTTTATAAATAGAGTCAGACCCCCTTCGAGAAAAGAAGACCTTGAACCAGAGGAAGATGGGAGCTAGAGGAAGATCGACACTTAAATGTCCAAAAAATGATGCCATCCGATCGAGGAAACCTCTCCGGGTCATCCAATGGAGTGGTCTAGATTTCTTGCTTATTTTAAGTGGTGTGGCCTCTTACAAACTTTATAAATAGAGCCTCTTCATGAAAGAAGACCTTGGAACTAGACCTTGTACCAAATGAAGATTAAAACAAGAGGAAGATTGACACTCAAATTTCCACAAAATGAAGTCATCCAAAGAGGGAGTCTCTCTAGGTCGTGTGATAGAGTAATCTTGATTTCTTTCTTATTTGAAGTGAGGCCTCTCCCAAACTCTATAAATAGAACCCTACCCCCTCATGAAAGGAGATATGGGAGCTAAACCTTGAACTAGAGGAACACCAAGGCTTGAAGGAGAAGGAGCATATCTACAACTTACTAATGATATCGCATCTCATGCACTCCATACTTCAGCCTTTGCAGTCTATGGACATTTTTTCAACCCACACGGCTCTCAACTCCAAACTTTATGGCTTATGGATGTTATCACAACTCATATAGCACCAAACTCCAACCTTTGTGGCCTACAGAAGCTATCACAATTCATGCAAATCTCAATTATATCCATTGTAACCTACGAACATTATTTTAACTCATGCAGCTCCCAACCCCTGCCTATAGGATCTATAAATGTTACATTAGCTTGTGTAGCTCCCATCTTTGACCTCTGTAACTTACAAATGCCATTTCAACTCTTGCATCCTTTAACTCTGGTCTTTGTGATCTACATAAGTTATCAAATCTCATGTTGCATGAAGCTCATAACTCTGGACTCAACGACTACAGGATGTTATCTCAGCTCATGCAGCTCCCAACTCTGGTCTTTTTGGCCTATGGATTTTATCGTAGTTCATGCAACTTTAAAACTCAACCTCTCTGACATACATACATTATTCATAGTTCATGCATCTCCCAACTTTGGTCTTTGTGTCCTACATACGTGATTACAACTCCCTGTTGCAGTCTATATTACCAAATATGGCCTAAGTTGCCCACAACTCATACACCTCCCAAGTTTGGCCTCCGCCACCTACAAATATTATTGCATTTCACCACTACAACCCATATGACCAACTACGACATATGTGGCCCACAGTTTCTTAAGCTCTCCACTACAACCTATATAGTCAATCGAGGGTCTTAAAGCAACTATCTGCGACCCGCATGACCAACTACTATCATGTCTTTTAATTATTTCTTATAAGATAAGCTAGCTCTGCAACCACCGACCGTCTACAACATTGACGGTAGACTATTACCCCCATAACAATGGAATATGGCCATTGCAACTATGGACCTCATTTTTTTCATATATACTCATATATATCCTCACTATTAGCCTGACATAGTCAGACATTGATTGAGTGTAGCCATACCAAAATTTGATTTGGTGTGGTCACGCTTGACCTGGGCATGATCACCCCTTCAAATGCTCGGGCGTGATCACACTCATTTTGGGCATGGTCGCACCCCAAAGTGCATGGCATGATCACACCCAATTCGGGCATGGTCACACCCTACATCCATGGATATGATAATGAATCATTGCATCTCTTCATTGACGGCAATCTATGACATCTCCAACCACCGAAATAATCTGGATCATTGACCTACCATTCAATCAACGATGATGGAGGCCTCTGCCACCACCTCTTTAACCTATAAATAGGTGTCTTTTCTCTGCCTTTAGACATTTTGACGGCCTCAACACTTCTTTCATTCCTTCTTTCACCATTGCAAATAAGAGAAGAGGAAGAAGAAGACTATGTCTTTTCCAGCAAACCATCAACCTACTCCTCTCTAGTAAGTCCCTTCTTCCTCCTCTTTCATTTTTTTTTAATTTATTCTTTTTAAGTTATTTTAATTTGTAAGTTTAGGCTAACACAAATAAAAAAATTAAGATTAGGCTTGAGATTAGGTCTGACTCAGGTCCACTCGAACCCAGTTTAACCCAAACCCAACTAGACTTGAACCTAACTCAACTTGGCCCAATTTAACCCAACAGGACCCAGACCTAACCCAACTTGACCAACCCAACCTAACCAAACTATATCCAGGCTAACATTAACCTTAACCCAACTTAACACTAACCTAACTTAACTTGATCAAAACCTAAACCAACTTGACCCCAATCTAACTCAACTTGACCCAAACCTAACTCAAATTGACTCAAACCTTGTCCAACCCTAAACTGAGCCTAACCCTAACTTAAATTTACATAGTCAACACTAACCCAAACCTAACCCAACTTGACTTAAACCTAACGCAACTTGACCCAGTCTAATGCTAACCCAAATCTAAACATAACCTGACCCAAACTTATTATAAAATGACTCAAACCAAACTCAAACCGGACCAGACCTATCCCAATCTAACCCTGACCCAAATCTGACCGAAACTTGACCCAACACAAGTCGACCCAACGCAAATCCAAGTCCAAACTAGTTGACCCCGTATCATATTTGAGCTCAATCTTGAGCTAATATGAGCTGGAAACCTTGTGCATCTTAGCTGAATCCTAACCCAAGTTTAATCAAAGCTAAATTTATATTGTTCTACATGTCTTTTTGTGTTTTGCTTTAGGTGTAGTTTTCAAAAAATCAAACAAAATAATAAAAAATACATAAAACAAAAGAAGGATGAGAAACTCTCACAAGATGATTTTCTTCACAAACATCAAAATCTTAAACAAAACCAAAACCACCCAGAACTTAGCAAAACTTTAATTTCTCAACATGATTGACAAAATTAGAAATAAAAAAAATATTATTAAATATTGAATCTCAAATAACATTTAAACAGATCATGATAAAGAACGAAAACTAAACATAAGTAGATCTGATAAAAACCTTATGTTAGCTGACTTTGACACCAAACTGAGGACCATACACTTACCTTAGGTTAGTTTGAGTATAGAAACCTGGATTAGTTTGATAGGTGCCCTATTTAGTTCTAAGGATTAAGACATATAAACAAATAATCTACCTCCTAAGACTAAAGGGAATACTCTAGTATGATGTAACCCATACTTGCTGACAAATGTATTTCAGACCATCTCAAAACTAAGAATCCTTCATATGTTACGCCACTTAAGGAAAATTTTTGGTTATGAGGTTGGTTATAGTGAATGGATATCAATGTTCCCAGGAAGATAGAAAGTCATGGGCATTCTGACCGAGGATGCTATTCCCAAAATTTAGGTTAGCCCAGGATTCCTTATAGAGTTCAGAGTTTCGCTTCAAGCTAAAAATATTTCTCACATGACTCTGTCATTTAGTTTAGGAGTTTCAATCAATTTTTTCGGTCAAAGAAAGTATTCATAAGTCATCTTTTGACTCTACTTGACCAGTGCACATGCAATATTAGGTGCTTCAATTATCTTTCTTGAGATACAACTGCTTCTTACATAGTTACATCCCTTCACTTGAGACTTTTTTAAATGACACAGAGTCATCGGACTGTAAATCTCACACTTTTGAGCTTAATTCTTCCAACTTGGTTCCTTTCTATATCTTCAATGCTCCAATAATGAAAGTTCAATCTTTTAGTAATCCAATTCATTACATTAATCAAAAGTTTTTTATAGTGCTCATAGCTTTAGAAATGTAATTAATTATGAGGGTTTTTTCTTATAGGAAATGAGACCACTGAATTAAAATAAACATTATCTTACAATTATAAGGTAAGGGAAAATACCCCTAGTTTCGTAAACTTAAGAAGATTTTTATCATCCAGGTAATCAGACACATTTTTAAAGTAATATTTTCTTTATTTGGGAAGATATACTTCTTCAAAATGTTACACCGAATCATCTAGATAAATGTCTTCTAAAAGTGTATGATGTCTGGCGCCACACTATCCTCCACAAACTATTTGCAATCACTGAGAACTACATTCAGTACAACCATATTACGGCTATTATCAATGAATTATTGTTGTACAGTTTTCTAACTCCATCTTCTCTAATTTAGGAGAAGAGTGGTCTTATGGACTCATAATTACATATTAAATTATTCAACTGGGCGGCAAGGAGGGCAAAGCTCTTTTCTAGGCTTGGTGCCTCTCCAAATCACTCTTTGGAGAGGTCTCCTCCACTAACATGTGTTTGTTGGACCTTTGTAATAGTTCAACCAAGTCTTGGGTTTGTTGATGGTGGATCATGAGAGAAGATTTCAAACCTCGAAGCTTGTTTTAAAATGCTTACAACGGTGTCTACTTTAAGGTCTTATCTCTAAAATTTCCCTTTGAAAACACACTATGAATCCACGCATGTTCTCATTATTACCCAGCTTAAGTTGCAACAATGACTGCGGGCTCTTGACAGGCCACTAAACCCTAATGAATGTGCCAAGAACAATCTTTGGAAATCACCGAAACTATTGATACTTCCTTCTGGCAAGGCGTGAAACCATTTCAAAGGCGACGACTTTAGACTGGTGAAAAAACAGATAACATTTAAATTCATCTGAGAATTTGAATAGAAATATGTCCAATTCAAAAACTAAAAAGTAATATTTGGGTTCAGACCTTCCCTTGTAAGCCTCTTGTGTCGACAACTTGAATTTTTTCGGGGGTTCCACCTTATATATCTGGAGGGAGAAAGCAGTTTTCGGCTGGTAAGGTGCCTCTGCGAGGCTATTACACAGTCTTTACATCTGGGCAAACCCATTTATGTCTCAATATTGTGAGTCTCTGGTTCCTTTTGGACTGGGTCCTCCCTGCCGTTGTCATGTATATGTGCTAGTTCATATGGCCGGTAGTGTCCTTGTGGCGTCCCGTTCTCTACTAAATCGGTGACAATCCTTAAGATTTTGACTAATTGACCGTTACTTGTTCAATAATTTGAGCCCTCATCTTCTGCATTCCTCTCATTATGCTTTCTTCAATGTCTTCTCGGGGGAGGGGGAGCTCACCATTGCTCTTTGGTCGCTTGCCTCTCTTTAGGATCTTTGTGCCCCTCTTCCTGTTGACGGTATGTCTCTACACTAACCACACCTTTTAGGATGTTGAATCTGAATTTTTCCTTGAGACACGCCCAAGGAACGAAGAGTTAAATGAATTTTTCCTCCTCCCTCTGGAAGTATCCCCCACCACCGAGAGACTCCTCCACCTTTAGAGGGGAAGGGTGGTGACACTGGCTATTGCCCTTTGGTCGCTTGTCGCTCTTTGGGATTGTTGTGCCGCTCTTTTTGCTGACGACATATCTCCACACTTACCACACCTTTTAGGATGTTAATCTAAATCTGTCCAGGAGACACACCCAAGGAACAAAACGTCAAACGAATTTTTCCTCCCCCCCTCCATAAGTGTCTCCCACGACCGAGAGATTCCTCCACCATTGGGGAATGGGGGGAGGGGGGTGACGCTGGCTATTGCTCTTTAAACTCTTGCCTCTTTTTGATATCGTTGTGCCCCTCTTCTTATTGACGACATATTTTCATGCTTACCACACCTTTTAAGATGTTGAATCTGAATCTGTCCAGGAGACACGCTGAATAAACGAAGTGTTAAACGAATTTTTCCTCCCCCCTCCAGAAGTGTCCCCCGCCATCGAGATACTCCTCTACCATTTATAGATATAGGTTGTAATTACATTTCATACCCTCGAATCTCACCATTCACATGGTTATTTTGGTCTCTTTACAAATGAGGGCTGAATCTTGCACGTGCAGTTCATGACTAGTTGGTTGTACCCCCTTTTTTGGAGGGTGCGACTTGTTATGTTTTGGTGAGTCTTCATTGTCCTTGATACCTTTTCCTTTCTCTTTCTGCTGGGCATCTTCAAGGTTCACGAAGACTCGTTCTTAGTGCACACCCTTATTTATTCACACCATTTGGCACGTGGAAATAGTTTTGGCATGCGGAAGAAATGATTTTCAACTTAATCTTTGTTTCACTTTATTATTTTCATAATTTTTTTGATATACTATTTTAAGATTTTAATATAATTAGGTTGCTGGTTAATCAATTTGCCCCATTAATCAAATGCATGTAGTCAAAATTATTGTCATTAACCAAACTGATACTTCAACATTCAAGCAAGCCTATTGAGTAAGTTTTGCTACGTTTGATTTTTTTAGTTTTATCTAAACAATGTACACCAATACTCGCCAGCCTCCTCTTACTCAATTGCACAGGATTTTTTTCCCAAGCTCTAGTTAATGATTTAACCAAGGATGGATGGTGATGGGGAAGGATACATATTAAAATGTTATGACATTATATCATTAGTATTCTTGGCTCTTTTGCCTTCCACAATAAAAGGCATGGTCACGAATACTTTGGGAGCAACAAGGTCAGCCTGTGGTTTGGAAGTAGACCTCTCAAAATAGTTAGTTGTTCGGGAATAACTCTTGTTTAAATAACATGTGTTTGATTTGTTTATTGAGCAAATTCGTGGAACATGAAATTTTTTTTTGCACTCGATATATAAACGAGTCCAACACAAATAAAATTTTATTTGTTAGTGTTGTCTCTATTTGGCTCGAAATAATTAAATTATATATATATGCCGCCAACCGTGATTTGTTGGTAGACTAGTCACTTTGAAGGTCGTAAGTCCCCTCAGATCACGGGTTCAAATATTCATCTAGGCAGTTTGACGGTAGTGATGATGGTCCTCGAATTATTTGACACAAAAGAGTGGTTGGGGGCTAGTATAATAGCCTCCAACTATAGTATAATAGCCTCCAACCATTCTTAATTATATATATATATCAATATATATATATATATAATTGATGAGTGATATTTTTAAATAACTTAATTGACTCTAAGGCTATATATATTTATAATCAATTAAAACTATTAATTAAAAAATAGAATAAATGTATATTTATTTTTTAAAATTAAAAGTTTAATGTAAATAATAAGATCTAAATTATGCCCCTACCCTTCACATCTTACGGCGTGATTAAAACTATCAAAATGATTGGTTGTTCATGAACAACTCTTGTTCGATTCGTTAAACAAACGAGCCGAACATAAATAAACTTTTTTAGTTCGATATATAAACAGAGTCAAATATACAAGATATTTTTTAACGAGTCGAACAAGAACAGAGCATGGGCTTGCTCAAGCTCGGCTCGTTTACACCCATATTTGAAAGGATTTGATAAAAATGAGTAAGACTCTCTTAGCTTAAGAGTAATTCAGGAGGCAAAGAAGAATTCCATAAGCACTCTAATAAGCCTAACATACTAACATTGTTATGTTAAGATCAATATTTGATGATTTGAAAAGCATAAAGTTAGGTGTTACAGCTGATTTACCGAGTGGATTTTGTGGGATCTACTTCCAAGTTTGGTTAGCACAATCATTTGCTAAGTTTCACACTTTGATTTTAATTTAAATAAGTAAAGCTTGATCCAATGTTTAAGAATACATCAATCATAGGGACAATATTAATACATATCCATTCATTGGCCTGGTTGAGCATTCAAATCAACACAAGTAAAATGAGGAAACCCTACCTTCTGAGGTTTAGGCAACTATTTGTTATCAAAGGGTAGGAACTATGCTAAAAAATCAAGTCTTAGTCATTCAATCCTAGCATATACTTTCAACAATATATATGAGGCGGCGGTGCGGTGGCAACACGATACCGCAATTTTATTATTTTGGGTAAACTATGTTTTGATAGTTTTTTCAAACAGCTGCAGATGAAATCTTTATTTTCCCACTACTTCCGACTAGGTGCAGTGACAATTTTCTAGTTGCGACATGATTTAAGAAAAAAAAATTGTAATTGTCGCGACAATATTTTTAGCAACAAATTATTATTCAGCATCTTCACAACTGTTTTTTAATAAGCTGTTGTTACCTCAAATAAAATCTTGACATCTTTGGTTATATGTGCTATGAGATGCTAGAATTTATTCTTATTTGTGCATGTATGGACATAAAGACTTCAGGAAATATCATGATAATGGCTCTTTAAATTATGCATCAAAATTATAATTTTTTTAATTATTTAGAGTCTGTTTGGGGCAACTATAGCTTATTGAAAAATCTGTTGATAAACTGATTAAAAATAATATGCTGATAAGATAAGTGTTGTGGCAACTATAAATTTTCATTTTTTCGAAAAAATCAGACCGTTGCCAATCAACTCCTACGGTGTGAAAATGTTATTTTCTGCGTTTTGAAAACGCATAAGCTGCCAAAACGTAGTTTACCCAAATAGACCAAATTCATTTTCAAAACGCTACCGCATTAAATAAGGCCTCGAAATATCCCTCTGTTAATAAGATCCTCTTTTTCTCTTATTAGATGCTGCACTTTATAATTGTTGTAGATAACATAAAATCACAACAATACCAAAACGGGTGGTCAGCCAAATTGAGGTGTTTAATGGGTTCGTTAAGGGTTTTATCAGGTTAGGGTTTTAGATTGTCGTTGGACGCGACCTTCAACCTCCTCGCCAGTCGACGATGGGCAGAACCAGCGTCACCCGCATCCTCTCCTCCCTCCGCCGCGCGGCGAGTCAGAGAAGCGATGCCCCTTCTCCAGCCATCGCCCTATTTTTCATTGACGATGCAGCCTGCCGTGGCCGGCGGGGCTACTCAACGGCGAGCATGGCCCGTGCTAAGGAGGAGAAGGAGGCTTGGTGGAAGGAGACGTTGGATAAGGTGAGGAACATCGGGATTTCGGCTCACATCGACTCCGGCAAGACCACGCTTACTGAGAGGATTCTCTTCTACACCGGTCGCATCCACGAGATACACGAGGTGAGAGGTCGGGATGGTGTTGGTGCCAAGATGGATTCCATGGACCTCGAGCGGGAGAAGGGGATCACCATCCAGTCAGCTGCTACTTACTGCACCTGGAAAGATTATCAGGTCTGTAAAAATTGCATTTTTTCCCTCTTTTTTATGATGCCGAATCCAGAATTATGGTCTTTATGCTCGGTTTGATGGTTGAAGGTTAATATAATTGATACCCCGGGTCATGTGGACTTTACTATTGAGGTTGAGAGAGCTCTTCGTGTTCTTGATGGTGCCATACTCGTCCTTTGCAGCGTTGGCGGCGTTCAGAGTCAGTCTATAACAGTTGATCGCCAGATGAGGAGGTATGAGGTTCCAAGGCTTGCTTTTATCAATAAGTTAGATCGAATGGGTGCAGATCCGTGGAAAGTTCTGAATCAGGTGAGAGTATGACACGAATTTAAAAGTGCAGTCTTAAATGCAGATTTTATCTATTTAGTTTTTATGCTAGCCTTGATCACATCAAAATCCTGATGTGGCATCTGCTTCCATTTTTTTCTGAAGGAAATTTGTTGAATTATTATTTTGTCGCAATTGGACAACTCACATTATATAGCCAGAGAATAGATTTTAGTTTCCCGTCTAATTTCTTTTTTGGTGAAAATTCATGTGTGCTTAAGTTTTAAAAAATGAAGACAGTTGATTAGATACTGAAAACCATTAGTAAGAAACATGAAAAATCATGTTTATAAATATAATACTTCTGTACGTAGGAATAATCCATGGTAGATTGGCATTAGCTCATTTGCTCATTCTACCATGTAACATGTCTTTAATTTCACTCTATTTGTAATTCAGAAGACATTTGAGTCATGGGGTCCTGATGCAGATATAATTTTATTCAGGCAAGATCGAAGCTTCGGCACCATTCTGCAGCAGTTCAAGTTCCAATTGGATTGGAAGAGGAGTTTCAGGGCCTTGTGGATCTTGTTGAAATGAAAGCTTATTATTTTCATGGATCCAATGGGTATGTTATAGCGTGAGCACAGATCATTTATGTTTACCTGCTTGAGTGGTTTTAATTATGATACCTCAAATATCATTAGATTCAGATTTAGCATTTTTGTTTTCTTTGCAGTGAGAATATTGTTACATCTGATGTCCCTTCAGATATTGAGGCATTGGTCGCAGAAAAGAGACGTGAACTTATAGAAGTTGTTTCTGAAGTTGATGATCAACTTGCTGAGTCTTTTCTTAATGATGAGTCTATATCATCAGATGATCTCAAGGTGTTTTGAAAACATATTTATAAACTAACTTCTTAGAAACTTTTATACATAGATGTTTTTTTAAATTTGTATTATGACGTATATTATAGGGCATATAGAGGGAATTTATTTAAATTGACCTTTCTTCTACAGGGTTTATTTTTATTATTATTATTATTTTTTTCTATTTAACACTGCCGTTACCGGTCCCAAGCCCGGATGCGAAAAGTGGAGGGTTGCGTTAGGTAGTCGACAACTGGCATAAAACTTGTCGAAAAAAAATCATGATATGAATCCTTTTCATGATTGTGTAAGTGCTAGGGTGTCCCCTAGAAGCGACGCGCTGTATAGCTTGAGTATAGTGAAATGTGTGCAAGGGCCGCTACACCGACGCGCGGGTGTAGTGTTAATTAAGCAAGTGTTCCTACATTACGGGCGAATGTGGGTAAAGAAGTTAGTCCATGAAACTAATGAAACTAATATTAGGATTTGATCTTGGAATATAGGTACTCTCAATGGTAAACTAATGAAATTAGTTGATATTATGATTCATAGGAAAATTAATATCTTATGTATTCAAGAAACTAAGTGAGTTGGAGAAAAGACTAAGGAAATTGATAATTTAGGTTTTAAACTTTGGTATTCTGGTAAGAGTCGCACTAGAAATGGTGTAGGTGTAATTACAGATAAGAGTTTGAACGATAATGTTGTAAAAATTAATAGAGTTGGTGATAGAATTATATCCCTAAAAATTATCATTGATACTAGGATTTTTAATATTATAAGTGCTTATGCTCCTCAAATAGATTTAGATACAAGTCTAAAGATAAATTTTGGAATGACTTAGAAGACTTAATACAAATGATACCTCTTGAAGAAAGAATTTTTATTGGAGGAGATTTAAATGGACATGTCGGTAGAGTGGTAGAAGATTTCAGAAATATTCATGGTGGCTACGGTTTTGGAGTAACTAATGAAGAAGGTAGAACTATTTTAAATTTTGCTTTAGCGTATGATTTTTTTTATTACTAATACTTTATTCAAGAAA
>NEWO01000122.1:568979-588173 GCA_003013225.1 Phalaenopsis aphrodite | reverse complement strand
TCTTAGTGCATGACGTTAGTTTTTATTTGCTTATATAGGCATTTGTAGTTCCATGTATTTCTATGAGTGATATTTTTTTATTGCATTTTCTTGTACATCTGATTTGAAGATAAGAGACTTGCTTCATATATGTTTTTGGTTACCTTATCTTAGGGTGTTATAACTTATTTGAAGTTCATATTTGTATACTTGCAAATTCTTTTTAAAATCTTCTTCTATGATCCTCCAATATTTTTGTGTCTTTTTATCATTTCAGATGGCTATCCGCAGGGCTACAGTTTCACGAAAATTTGTGCCAGTTTATATGGGAAGTGCTTTTAAGAACAAGGTGCTAAAATGAACTATTGTTTGTTTTGTGAACTGTCATTTTCTTGATAGTCTCCATAAATTTGTTAACTTTGCATTTTTCTCAGAGTTATTTTAGTTCTGTATTTTATTTTGATTGTGCCTCAAATTTATCCAATCCATGATAGGATGTAAATTAAAATTTCTGTAGGGTGTACAACCTCTTCTTGATGGAGTTGTTAACTTTTTGCCCTGTCCCACTGAAGTTGAAAATCATGCACTGGACCAGGATCAGTCTGAAGTCAAGGTGCATATTGTTTTCTATATATGCACTGCTTTACTTGTCCTTTTTTTTTTGAAAATGATATTTTGTGAGTTAGTTGTTTTTTTAATACTTAATTCTTTGTCGAAGGTTCTGTTATCTGGAAATCCTGCTGGACCTCTTGTTGCTCTGGCTTTCAAATTGGAAGAGGGTCGCTTTGGCCAATTGACCTATTTAAGGTTTTCTAACATTCTTTTGTTTTTTTTTTTCATTTTCTTTGCCCATTTTCTAACTTATTACTTTCATTATTAAACATGAAATGCTGATGTTTAGATCTTTTTTTGTGTGTGTGATAGAATCTATGAAGGTATTATAAAAAAGGGCGACTTCATCATCAACATAAATACAGGGAAAAAGATCAAGGTATAATCTGATTAATTAACATTTTATGTAAACAAAAAAAGAACTCAAGTGGACATCATTTTTATGTAGATGTTATTATGAGAGAGTAAATTTCAAGTTACCTTTGTGCTATATTTATGGAAAATGTATCCTATAACCAATATGGAGTAACTGTGCGGTCATGTTAGAAGAATCCAAGTAGAACTCTTTTGGATTTCTTGATGAAATTAAGCAATAAATTATTCGAGATAGAGAGAGAAATAGAGAGAGAGAGAGAGAGAGAGAGAGAGAGAGAGAGAGGGTGGCTTCTGTTCAGTTCTAATGAAAGCAGCTTTATTCAACTTTATATTCTTTATATCTTACCTAATTATTTTTTTTTTGTCATGCCGCATATTTTTTATTTGAGGAGTTATTTGGTTGCAAGTATTAGGAGAGTAAAATAAAAGGAAAGTAAGAGTTTTGATTTTTTTTATTAAGTTTACTTTAGTTTGAAGTAAATCAAATACAAGGAAAACTCAAAGCCCGTGTCGTCACCTTCCTCACCTATCTTCATTGCTATTGCCAACCCCCCTCCAGCACTGCTTGCTTGCCACTGCTTGATACCCCCAGAGCCACCACACGCTGATGCCCGCTATATATCATTGTATCTAAAATGGTTTTAACAAATGCCAAAAATCATTTAAGTGTATTTGTTTTACGTTAGTAATACATAAATTCCAATTATTATGCATTTCTAAAATGGCATTTTAAAAACATCCACCTTAGTATGTTGTTTTTTCTAGAAAGATTGTTGTTCCACAGTCTGTGTGGCATACTTCAGTTTGTTTTGAATCTACATCCGTGGTTTAAATTGAAGTATTTGAAAAGAACATTTTGCTCCAATATTTTTTTGCTTATGTTTCTTTATGATTTCTGACGAACATATTTTCCTTTCATTCATTTACATATTTTTTTCACTTTAAAATATCACTACTGATTTGTTTGCGTCCCCAATTTTGTTTGAATGTGGCTAATGACAGTGATAATGATGATAATGAGATATTAATTTTTTATTTTCAGGTTCCTCGTTTAGTTCGTATGCATTCTAATGAAATGGAGGTTAGACATTTTCTTGGTAGCCTTTTTGGAGAAGTATTTTTATTACAGCTTTTCTTAATATGGGCTAATTGCTTAAGCTGTTTGCTTTCGTTCTAAGCGTAAAAATTCTATGGCTTCTTTAGTATTTTCAGCTTAACTGCTAATATGGATCAGGATCTAACAGGATATTCAAGAAGCTCATGCTGGGCAGATTGTAGCGGTTTTTGGCATTGATTGTGCTTCAGGTACAAAATGTAATATTTTATTTTATTTTTTTACATTATCTTTGCTTTGATCGCTGATTTCCGAGCTATTTTTATATCTTTTTTATAAGGGGACACATTCACAGATGGCTCTGTGAGGTACACTATGACATCTATGAATGTTCCTGAGCCAGTTATGTCATTGGCTGTTTCACCCATTTCTAAAGATTCTGGAGCACAGGTAAGCCATTCTTTTTTTATGTTTTTTTTTTTTGCTTCAAGTAATACAATGTCTTGCCGATGCACTTTCTCTTCCAATACATTCCAGTTCTCGAAAGCTCTTAATAGATTTCAGAAAGAGGACCCTACTTTTCGTGTTGGTTTGGATCCAGAAAGTGGGCAGGTATGCTTTGTTTCAGTTTATTTCATGGCTTCATTTTTACCTCGAGTACTTATGGACGTCACTTTCAGACTATCATTTCTGGGATGGGGGAGCTGCACTTGGATATTTATGTTGAACGCATTAGAAGGGAGTATAAGGTTCGCGAAATTCTTAACATCAGCATTTTCTTAAATCTAGTTTGTGGAGGAAACACTACACATCCTCACATTTAACAATGTTTTGAAATGTCAATTTATCTATTAAGAACACTTTTTGCTTCAAAACCCGTTTTGTTTATGTGGTTGAGTTTCTATATTTGTGTGTGGATGGAGTTGTAATTTGACTCTCCACAGTCTTTATGTTTTTGCATTTAGCAGGGGAAAGCCTGTTCTCCAATAATTTAACTTTTGATCTCGCGACCTTTAAATAAAAGATCAACATTTTTAATTGTTTTCAATATCATTAATATTAAATGTCACATTTTGATTTCAAGAAATTTAAGACCATTTGATTTTCAATCATTTGCATCAAATTTATCGTAATAGATTCATGAGAAGATAATTAGAATTTTCAGTTCATAGAGCTTTTTATATGCCTTGTAGTTATTTTCATAGCCTTCTTGATGATGTTTATAGAATATTTGATTTGTTTAATTTGTTAACATATTAAGATTGTTTTTTAATTGGACTCCAGTATGCTCTCCAATCTTCTAGTTTTTTTTGACATACTTGTGAATAAACGTTGATTGAATTCAATTGTGTGTGTATTTTAATGTCGTTGATTATAGTCTATGTGATTTGGAATTTGGAACGCCATATCAAATAACAAAAATGTAATTTAGGATTAGAAAGGTTTCTCTATATGGGAATGTATATCTTGTGTGCGTGTGCGTATGTTTGTGCTTGTCTTCATTGGTTAGAGTAGTTATCAATCCTTTTAATTATCGTTACATTCTCTTGCTATTGCCAAGCTTCAGACTTGCCTAATGCAGTGGAATTCTATGTTAACCATCAGACTATTTTGATTCTAGCATGATTAATTTGGGTGATAAAAAATTCCAAGTTCTTGCACATATTCATAGTATGGCTACTAAAATTTATATAGATCTCTCTTAATGATAGAAAACACTTACTATATATTGTGTTTTTTATAATGGAGCTTTTTTATAGGCATAGATTTTAATCGATAAACTCGGTTTTAAAATGCAAGGTGATGGCTATCCTGATCTTGATTGGTTTGCAATCGGATAACTCTGGTTTCTTATAGTTGGGTTATCCCATTCTCCTTTTTTTGTGGGCAGTTTTCATACCATTACATATTATAATTCATGCAATTTTCTAATCTACTATGCTGAGTTCCTTTGCCTAAAAATCTCAATTCTCTTGTTATATGAGATCACAAGTCTATCTCTTGATGAGACAATTTGTGATTGGCGACAAAGTGACTCTTGGCTAGGCTGGGTCAACTATCTTCATGACAAAGTGATCTCAAACCTGCATCAAAATTTTGGCCAGATTTTTTTCTACTTATTCAGTGATTATTATCTCTTTGTTATTGTATATGGATAGATAATTGTCTTACTTAGCTATTATGATTCACTGTCTTCCTTGTGGACTTATTAGTTTCAAAGCGTTGACTGTCCTATCATAACTTGGTTATATCTACTGGCATGATGTGATAATGGCGTATCCCATCTTCATTGTTCTTGCATGTGAAATGGCAGTCAGTTTATATCTATTATCTTAATGGAAGTATTCCTTGGTTTGTATTTTGACACTATTCTGCCAAACCTTCTTCCATTGATTTCTAGGTTGACGCACAAACTGGAAGGCCTCGTGTAAACTTTAGAGAGACCATAACACAGCGGGCAGATTTTGATTACTTGCATAAGAAACAGACTGGTGGGCAAGGCCAATACGGACGTGTTTGTGGGTATGCGTAGGCCTAAATGTAATCTAAGTGTCTTCTTGATGAATAATCATTGTCTTAATGTTTTCCACATTATGATGCTGCTATTTATGTTTTTTAATGGTTTACAATTTCTTAAGATAAAGATTCAAGTTAGTGTTCTTTGCTTTATTTATCTTTAATGCAGTTTTTGTGGAGTTTTGAGTGGTTGTAAAAAACAACTTAAATTACATATTTGTAAGGATCCTCGATGCATCAATGCCAATAAATTTTATATAGCTGTCAGACATTTGGTTTTATCGAATGGATGCCAATGACAAAGTGATGATGCTTTCATACGGGATTGAAAGAAGATCCTTGAACATAGAAAATAGGTCTAGCCTTCATTTTAAAAGGCGAAGCTAACATAAATGTAATATGTATCAACATTCTTTAAATGTAGTATGATTTTGGTGATCTAGTAGGTAATATTTTATGGGTAAAATGCAGAAAGTATATGTAATAAATACAAACTAAATCATAATTTTAGGAGCTAGTATCCCAAACATTGAAATAAACATATATTATGGCTATACAATTTTCCCCATGCATATCATATAATTTTTTTCAGTATTAATGAATTTTTCAAATAAATAATTAATGCAACATAATTAGAATATGATGCATGAAAGATTAATTAAGTAAAACATTTAAGCTTTCTAGGGGAAGTATGATTGATAACTTATGATGAAATATTAAGAACTTTGAATAAGAAAGTTAAGGGTCCTACAAAAATTATAGCAAGCTTTTTTCTTGCAAGTTAACTTAGGAAAATGAACTATTTTCTTAAAATAAAGTTGGATAAATTGTGTAATTATTAAACAATATGATTCATCCATATCTTGTGTTTGAATTTTTTTTTTTGTTTGACACATGCTTTTCTGAAGGAAGTCTATAGTAAAAAATATGGAAATATGTAACTTTAATTTTACATTTTCTTAATTATTCTTCCAATTTTTTATATATTTGATGACAAAGTCAAATACAAACTTGCTTTCTTACTAAATTGCATTTAGATGAGCATTCTTAACAAATAATTGTCTGATAATTAGAAGGTGAGAAGGCTTTGTAAACCTGCAGCTCTAACATTTATGAGATACTTAGTTTCGATTTCAGAAGTTTTATGCTCAATTTGTAGGGCAAACAGATAAATTTTTAGGGTAAGTTTTAAATTTAAGATTTGATTCTAGTGCAGGATCAACAATAAAATCATCATGCAGTGGATAATCTTAATTTAGACCATTCTAGTATTCAATATCTTCAATATAACCGGTATATTTTGCAACAGGATTTAAGAGATCTAGTATTAGTGGCATTGCTTGGGACTTTAATATTGGAGAAATGACCTAAGATGACGATAAAGTATTTGTTGGTTTGACTAGGGTGGAGTGATGAAATAGTATCCTTAATAACATTATTAAAATAGGATGATTAAGCAAGGCACACAACCTACGCTTATCTGCGAAGTATTCAATATATTTATAATCATTTCATGGATTATAATAACTTATACTCTTTTTATGATGTGCATGACACTAGCATACAAAATACACCCTAGGAGTTTTACTAACCAGATGTTTTTATTTTAGAGAATCCATTTGTTGACTAAGTTTAGAAAATCTACCCATGATGTTACGTGCATGTTACTAACTGACAAAACATAACCTAGGAGTTTTACTAACAAGATGCTAGTTTCATTTTGAGAATATATTTAATGACTAAGAGTTTGTTTGGGACAGTTGTAGTTTATTAATAAGCTGCTGATAAGCAACTACCCCAGGAAGCTGCTGCGCAGCTACTGCTGAGGATAAACTTGTTGACAGTTTGGTTTGTGCTTTTAAAAAACAGCTGTTTTGCAGTTGTTTCTGGACAAATGATTATTCTGCCCATGTGCAATAATGTTTGCAACAGAACTGTCATGACAATATGTCAATATATTTGATATTTGAGAAACAAAAATTCACTTCAAAATAGTACACAAAATAAGATATATATCCCATCTAAGAGTGAGTATCATGATTATTAAAATAAATAAAAGAATATTAAAATAATATTTAATAATATGATAATATTAATTTTAAAGTTGAGACTGCGTATGTCAGTAGGCAGACCATCACTCCAACCTAATACAAACCACCACAACTACACAACTTGAATAAGTATCTAGTATGTGATAACATACATGTTAATTACTTCATTTTTGGTAAGTAATGTGAAATACATCACTTATAAAGAAGGTTAAAAACTCAGGTAGTTGTGGGAGTAAAAAGGAATCCTATAAGGTAGTGGAAAACATGAATATTTGCTTATATAGTTACAAGGTGGAGTCTTATGCAATTATTTTGTGGGAATATTTTAGAGTTTTTTGCATCTTCCCTAAAGAGCTTAAAACTTCCCTCACTTCATGGTTGCCTGAGAAACTCCCATCTCCTAGAAGAATCTAGAACTACAACATTTGAGATGGAAAATTCACAGCAAGCCAAGTTCTCATTAGGCATGACAATTGATAGAAAAACCAATAGATTCAAAACAAGGGGCACCGCTAAAGGAGTTGTAATCACCCTACCCTAATTCAATTGAGAATCTAACTAGTTTCATACTATTTTTGCAACCGAGCCACTCTTCTTGCATTTAACCATGCTTCCACTCTGAAATAATCAACCTCAAACTCCCACACCAACGCAAAACCAGCAAGCGAAAAGGCCACAAGAGCGCAAAACCACGAGGAAGAACCAATCACAAAACCGCAAAACCACAAAACCAACTAGAGAAGAACCAATCACAAGATCATAATGCCAGAGACAAGTTCGAAGTCCATACCGTGGAGAAACTCAGTCGTGAGAAGGGGGAGGGAGAAGCCAACACGGTCACGAGAGGAGAAGAAAGATTCGGTCGTGAGAAAGGACTCGAGGGTAAGAGAAGAAGGGTAGGGTAGTAAAAAACGCAGCGTCGAACAATAGGAACCTGTGGCCCGCGTTTCGCTGAAATTATCCCAAAAGCCCCCAAAACACAACATTCAAACAAAAATAAAAAAAATGTGCGGCTTAGGGTCGTGCGTGCAAGAAACGCGACCCCAAACACACCCTAAGTTTACAGAACTATCCATAATTTTAAAATACACACTTAACTATTATAATATTGGGTCTAACTTTTCTTGCCTATTGTAAAATCTAATAGTTGAGATGATAAAGATGAAACCTTGCAATATGCATGAGATGATGAATTGATATGTTAGGCTTGCAAAGATGCAACTGACATGTAGTGCCACATAAGTGAAATGATATGAACAAGTTTTTAAGCTAACAATAGAAATTAAAAACACACAAATAAACGAGTTAATTCATTAAAACAACAGTAAATCTAACTAACTTTATTTTAAATCATGTCATTTTCAACAAGAAAGATTCAATTTTGATTATATGTACACACACTCTTAATATGAAGTGGAACTAATTCAAATGAAATTATCAAAAAAATGAAAAAGGTTGCAATGGATATTCAACTGACTATGCATGGAGTTTCCTAAGCATGAAACTAGATTTGCAGATCATTATAAATTATGATCCAAACTTTTAAAGTCTAGGATTACGTATTTAAGCAGTTAGAATTCAAGTTTTTTTGGTGACAAAATGTCTATTGATGTAGATCCTATTCGCTAATGTAGTGCGGCATGGAAGTCTTTCACCCTATTCAAGAAGGTACTCTTCACTATTGGCTGCCTGCTGTGGACAACAAATGTTTTTGGTTCAAATTTCAGGCCAAGGACAACCGGTTATTGCTTAGAACTAGTCTGGGATGGTTTGTTTCATGTTTTACTAAGTTCGGCTTACCCAAACATGATGGGTTGAGAGATTCAATGCGGGAATTCTAATATTGGCAGTCCAATATTTGAATTTTAAAACTTAACTTTAAACTTTTAAAATCAACACATTCTTCAAGAGAAAAAGGGATTGCATGGAATTCTTAGGCAGCAAGAAGCATTTCATTTCATTTGCATTGTGTTTTTACAGATTATTTAGCATATTTATAGAAACGAACATTCAACAGATCTAATTTTTACAAAATTACAAAAGGATACTCAACTAACTAATACATGTTAAAGAACGAAATTAATATTACCATACATTTGGAATAAAGAAATGTAAAATGACACCAAAAAATGATGTACATTTTTACTTTTCTTTACTTTCTATGATCTTGATAGCCTTGGAATAAAGCGCAGTATTCTATGGATGCCATTGATGGCCTTTATGAAGCATGTTTGTTATTTTTTGAAGACCTAAGCATAATTACTAGAATCTGACTCTGCAAACTCTGAATTCCATAGATTGTCATCATAACTGCTGGTCCTTAGCCATATCTATTTCAAATTACCAGTTTAACTTATCTTTATGTTTACATTTTTTCTCTATTCTTATATTTCTTATGACAGATATATAGAGCCCCTTTCAGCAGACGCAGCCACAAAATTTGAATTTGATAACATGATAATTGGGCAAGCAATCCCATCAAACTTTATTCCAGCCATCGAGAAAGGTTTCAAGGAAGCTTGCAATTCGTGAGTGATAGAGAAGTAACAATTTATGGATTTATTATTAATTATTTTTTTTGGAGCTTTTTTATGTATTAAACTTTATTTCCTCTATTGTAGGGGTTCATTGATAGGGCATCCCGTTGAGAATATTAGAATAGTCTTGACAGATGGTGCTTCACATGCTGTTGATTCCAGTGAACTTGCTTTCAAGTTGGCATCTATCTATGCTTTGAGACAGGTTGAATATGTTTGCCTTCTTCCTAATTCTACTATCTTCTAATCTGAATTATGTACCACATATATCACAGAATTTCGCTTTATTAATGAATAGGCAGTTGTTATGCATAAAAAAAGGGGGCATTTACATGCATACCACTACATATCTAACACCTAAACATTCATATTTACATGCTTGTCACTCAAACCCTTAACATCACATAAAAAATACCGTCAATTACTTTTTTTGAAATGTGAAATATACCTTTTCATATATGGGTGTATGACACCAAAGTGTTACGAGTGTAACTATCTAACTTTGGGTGTTATGCATGTAATTACATAAGAATTGTGTGTTATGTGTATAAATTTCCCTTAAAAAATACAATAGATATGGGCGCTTTATGAGAGTTTGAATTAATTGACTTTTGTTGACAGTGTTATGCTGCAGCAAAGCCAGTCATATTGGAACCTGTTATGAAGGTGGAATTGAAATTTCCAACTGAGTTTCAGGGCACCGTTACTGGTGATATTAACAAGTATGTATTAGTACTTTTGTTGTCCAGCTCATCAAAATTTAGATCATATTTTTGTGCTTGGTTTGTTCTTCATTTATTTATTTTACTTTCTAATGGGGACATGAAATCTGACATGTCGAAATCCAATGTCAGGAGAAAAGGAATTATTGTTGGAAATGACCAGGAGGGTGATGATACGGTAATTGTTACCCATGTAAGTGAAATTTCGCCTCTTTTAAATTGTTTGAATAAAGTAGTTAATTTTAATGTACTATTTGAGTTTACAGTTACAATTATTAAATTGATGGAGCCATGAAAATCCATATTATTGACCGTACTTGCATTTCTCAAACTTATTGTTAAGCCTTTATGTTAGAGTATAAGGCTTTATATTAGATAAATCTTACTATTAAGGTTTAATTTTTTTCTAAAATATATTATATTTGAACAAATTCTTATAGTTAATGATTTTATATTGTGGTCAATGTTCTTATTTTATAAATCCTTATAATTTATCGAAGTCCTAATATATACAGAAAACATTTGATGTTTGATTTAGACGCATTATATATGTTTAAAAACTAGAAAATTACGTTTTTTTTTTTGCTTTTAAATGCCTTTAATTTAACTTACTGATAAGGGATGTGATTTTTTTTTAAATGTGGATTGTGGTGTGTTCTCTTACTTAGTTATTTGCTAAGCTGAGAAGCTACATCACTTATTTGCTAATCCAGTCTAAGTCACTTCTGTTCATAAATGCTGTCTCAGGTACCGTTAAATAATATGTTTGGCTATTCAACCTCCTTGCGGTCCATGACCCAGGTAAAAAAATATGAGTAGAAGCTTGCTATTTCATTATTGAGAGTTATAGTTCCTGTATTTAAGTATTTATCTTGTAGTTAGTGTTTCAATTGAAGGAATTTGAAGCAAAATGAAATGAAAATGTAATAATTTATGGGTGTGTGTATATATATATATATATATATATATATATATATATAATATATATATATATATATGTGTGTGTGTGTGTGTGTGTGTAGACGCACACACACAAGCACAAGCACGTACATGCACACAAACATGTGTATACATGAGAGCTGAAGCTGAACTAAATTAAAATTAACCAAATATACATTCATAGAGGGATAGAATAGCTATATATGTTCCCATTAATGATAGAAAGGCCCACATTAAATATACATTCATTATTATATTTTAAAATTTGCCGTAGGATACTTTTATTAGTTTTACGACATGAAGGTTTGATTAATGCTATGAAATGCCTTCATGATATCAATCTTGGCCTAGAAGTTCTTAGTGGAGGTGGAAGAGGAGAAGCTTTTATGGATTTCTTTAGCAAGAATGCCATTATTAAAGATCACTCTTCCTTTAATAAAAACTCTCTGGGTTGGATGGATTATATGAAGAGGAATGGTTTTCAAGCGATTAGACAGGGATATTGGTCTGTAATTCAAAGTACTTGTGGTATGCAATTTCTTATATATCTGAGTAAATGCAGAATGGTTGGCCCCGTTTGGGATTTCTTTTGATGTAAAAAATCCTTGAGAGGCACAACTTGATTGCCAGTAATATCTCTGGATTTGGTAAAAATTTTTTTTGAAATCATCAAATTTTGGTGCAATCTTCTTATCAATTTTTTGAAGAGTATTAATGGTTTCTTGATCAGTGAAGGAAAACACATGCCCATCTTTAAAATTGCACATTACTAGGCAACTAGTTAGACATAAGGTGTCTTGCTAATTATAAAGGTCAATGAAGTAATTGATAGTTTTAAGAGCTATATATTTCGAGTTTGTAAGAGAGGTTGAAGGTTTGCATAATCTTTTAGTAAAATTTTTATTCCTTTTTCCTTTAATCTTATTAAGTTTTTTGGCAAATCATCAGCTTTAACTAACCAATTAGCTTTAGCTCCTTTGAATTAGTCATTTACTCGTAGAATTAATAGGAAACGAAGGTTTTTCTTTATTTTTTCTAGATTTTAGTAAAAGTCGGATGATCAAGAAGATGGAGCTTTGGTAAAGACAAAATTCTTGCTTATTAAATTTTAGGAAAAAATATGGAGCTGGATATGTTTGCATCATTGTTTTAAGGAACATTTTCTAGAGTTTGGTTAACATCCTAAAATTTTCATATAAGATGAAGATTGGATTACTCACAATAAAAGTATTCCAATTATTTGCACCATCGTCTTAAGGAACAGTTTTAGATTTTGGTCAGCACAAAAATTTTTATATAAGATGAACATAGGGTTACTCGAAATAAAAATTCCAATTAATTTTTGGTAATACTTTTAAAATCAGGATGGAGAGATGAAAATCTTGTTAAGGGAAACCTGTGTTTGACATTGTGAAAGAAGCTAGACAGGCACTGAAAAGTGATAATAAGGAGGCAGGAGTGTCTATTAGAAGAGGAAGAGAATATAACAAGTCAAGCAGAGTTTATAAATTGATTGTTAAACCAATAAAAGGAAAGGCTAGAGTTCAGAAGATTCATGAGGCCAAAATGGTGTATGTAATTATTAAAATAAAGCAGCTCAGTAGGGAGAACCACAAAATCCCCCGTTTTTAATTCTTTAAGATTTAATATAATTGAAATCACTAATTACCACAAGGGTACATTCACCTTCGTGAAAACCTGCATTACAGATAATTTTTCTTTCTGCAGTTGAATAAATGAAGTGATAGGAAGGGACTTCATTGATAAATTGAGCGTTGGTGATAAAAGAGGAGAAAGAGATTCTGCTATCATCTTCATTTGATCAAAATCCTACTATGTTGGTAGGAATGCAAATTATGATTTCTACATTCATTATGGAATAATTTTTGTCTTTTATTGAGATGTAACACATGGATGCTCCAAATGAAATTTAGTTTCAACTAGATTGATAAGACCAATACTTTTTAGTCTGCACCAGATGTTTGCAATATTTCACATGAAGAACTTTGACATTTCCAAGATGTCAATGAAGGGCTAGTAAGGTTTGAAAAGGTAAGGGCTTTTTTGGGATTACTTTTTTCTTGGTTTTTTGTTTATATTTCTGCTTTTATTTTAAAATATATATTTAGTTAGTGCATTTTTTTGTATATTTTTATAATTATTTTTAAGAATATTTAAAACATTTAATAGTTGTTTTGAATTTTTTTAAAAGCAACTCAACATGTTTCATTTTTAGGAAAAAACATAAACAAAAATTTAAAAAAATAAGCAAAAAATAAAAAACAAAAACCAAAAGTGATCTCAAATGACCCCTGAGAAATTGATGTTATAGGATGATTTCATTTAAATCAGCCACAAACCATTGGATAAACTGTAAGAGGATTTTTTGGAAAGCTTTTTTCCATTGAGAGAGATCAAAGACGAGGAGTTTGTATTATTACTTCGAGCAGTTATGGGGAGATATATGATGAATTAGATTATTAGATTTGAAGAAGGGAAGTGAAAGGGGGGTTAATGTTTGGAATAATAGGGTTAAGATCCACTTGGGGATTTGATTGCGGACTTGCATACCGTAAAGAGTCAGAGTTCAAGTATTTTTGGGACCGATTAGGCACCACAATAGATTGGAGCCTTCTTGGGTTAGTACGGTGCCTATTATACCTTTTCTTGCACTTACTATCACCACCGACGATAGAGAAAATGTGTAGATTATGTAAATGGCACAATGTGTGAATGGTAAAAATAAAACTCCTGAAAGATTAAGAGATCAATATTCCAAGATGTAAAGCTGACAATTGATAAACCTGAGATCATCTGACCAAACAAAGCAGTCTCTTAATCTTCCATATAGCTAAAGTGAAAAAGAAGAAATTTTTATTAAGGGATTGTGTGGTGATGGATTTAAGTTGTATTTAACTTAAATCATGTGTTAATAAATTCAGTTTCTTCTCACCTTAGTTTTTTCTTAAATTTACTAAATCCTGCTAGGATTTAACAAGTCTGGTTTCACAAGGTTTACTAAATCTGCTGCCAAACAGCCCTAAGACTTTTGGGAGTTCCAAGTTACTCCCATATTTCAAAGTTTTCTGACCATTACTTTTTTTCCCGGCACTCAAATCTGTAGCACCCAAACGGTAGCTTTAATGAATAAAAACATTTACAAGATTTGGATCATCATTCTCTGATGTTTTTGTTTTAAATATTTACAGGGGAAAGGGGAATTCACCATGGAATACCTGGAGCACTCAACAGTTTCCCAAGATGTGCAGACGCAGCTCATCAACACCTACAAGGCTAGCAAGGGAACAACAGATTAAGTTCAATTACAAACACAGCCAGGGTTCTTACAGCAGGTTAATTATATAAAGTTATAAGTTACGTTTTGATCCTTCTTTTTTTTTGTTTACTTTTGCGATTAGATGCAATTTATGTGAGAGTTGATTATGGTCAGGTCCCTGTTATAATTTCTCAATGAAAGGATGTGTACGTCCCTATTCACGCTGATTTATTCCTGTAATAAGTTCTCCATAATTTTGATAGAATAAATAAATGATTAATTTTTGCGCAGCAGGAAAGTCAATTAATCTGAATATTGCAGTTCAGACGGTATATTTGCTGAATTTTTGGATAGATTTGTCAAATTATAAGTGGGTGTGTGCTGTATGGAGTTCGAGCATATGGGAAAATATTTACGTACGGAAGACGTACGCAGCACTGTGTACATCGGAGGTTATTCAGAGGGCACAGGGGGTTACATCCACGTTATAATCCTGTAACCTTCTTGTAACTTACCTGTACTTATCGGAACTACAGAAATGCGGAACTTATTTGTAGGTTAAAGATAGATTAAAGATAGGTTACACGGAGGTTACAAGAGGATATAACGCGAATATTACCCCCATGTACTTCTAAATAACCTCCCGACGTATGCAACTCTGCGCACGTCTGATATAACTCATACAGGAGGATATAACTCGAGCATATGACCTTGTAAAAGGCCATGTGTTTATTTATAATCAATAAAATTATTTAGCATTTGTTTTTGCAATAACACTTAGGGTTGTTTGGGATCATTTTTATTTTTTATTTTGTTACTTCATATTTTATTTTAAAATAAAATAAGTTTGATATTTTTTAATGTAAGATATGATTGTTTTTAGAATATTTTAAACATTTAAAAATTATTCTTTTAAACAGCTGATTTGTTTTAAAAAAAGCATAATATATAAACATGCTAAAAAATATTAATTAAATATATTAAAAAAAAAAAAAATGAAGAAGGTTTATTCTAATCAGGTTCTTAACTTTATAGGTATTTGTATATAAGAACAGTAAAATATCAAGGTGTACGATAGGTTAAAATGTTATCCCTATAATTTTTTATTTCCCTCATTTTTTGGTTAATGGATATAAATTTTTGAAAAAATACATAAAATATATTATTCAAATTTAAAATATTTAAATTGAAATATTAACTTTTTAATATATTTGTGGGTGCTTATAAGATGAGTTTTTTACCTTGCCATTAGGGGTATCAATTGGGGTCCTGAAGTTTGGGTCAGATTTGTAATTGATTCGGCCTAAGTAGAATCAACATAAACCTGACCTGAATAATAAATGAGTTGAAAATTAAAACCTAAGCTCGAGCTTGATATGTTAAACCAAATCCGGCCTGAATTTTTGTGCTTGTTTGGGTCTTGTTTAGATTTTTTGGTTCAATGGGAGCCAGGCCTGAATAATAAATGAGTTGAATTATCTAAACTCAAACCTGACTCGAAAAATATTCAGGTTAACTTTTACCCGGACTTTTTGAATCTAATTTGATTAGTGTCGACGTGTCGGGCCAATTTTTGACTCCCATATTTGGCATTGTGATTTAATAAATGTAAGTCTTTTATTGCGGTTTTTTTTAATTAAATATGATTTTTTTTATGATCTATATAGAAAAATTGATGAAAGCCATTCATTAACTTATTGGATCCCTTTATGGCATAACTGCATTCATTTAAATTTTGCCAAATTAGTTATGCAGCTATATGTGATGGGCGCAGTTTAAGTGCTTTTTCTTGTGTGAATTATTAATTTGGAGTATATCATTATTCATGAAAGAATATGTACAAAAGGTCTTTAGTTTGCTCTAATTACATTTGTGGCCCAACTAGGGCTGTAAATGAACCATTTCATTTGATATACAACCCTAAATCGATTTGATTTAAACTTGATTTTGTTTGTTTAAATTAAAAAATAAACATGTTTACATATTTTTTAAAAGCTCGTAACTTCAGTGAACTAAACATGAACGCAACTTAGTTATGTTCACGAATAAACTCCTTTGTCGTTTAAAAAAGAATTTTTTAGATATTCAATATTGAACTCGGTGATAACTTATATCTGATATTTATATATGATATATTATTTAAAAAAATTGATTAACTATTATTTATTTATTTTTGAATAATTTAAATTGTAATTGATAATATGCAAATTAATTTAATGCAATACATTCTTATTTTTTTAGTTTATATAAATTAATTTAATAGTACTTTTTATGTTATTTGATTAAAAAAAATTACTTTACAGCATACATAGTTTCTTATTTAATTTGTGTAAAATTAGTATTACTAATTCAAAATTTATTCAATTACTTAATTATTTAAATTTATAGAATCATCTATTGAAAATTTAATACGAAAAATTGATACTTGTTCGAATTTTTAGCTTTTTTTTTCATTAACTCATTTAAGAACTCATTCACTTGATATAAACAAATCAAGTACAAATTAAATTCAATAATTGAAAATTTTAAACAAGTCAATCTTTGAACGCATATATGAATGTTCGGCATAAGCTCAAGCCGAACATGAACAACTTATAATATAATATTACCAAGCTAAGTCTGAACAAAGATTTACTCAGCTTGACCCGGCTTGATTACAACATTAGGCCCAACATTAGGTTATTGCATGGATTGAACCAAATCCACCATAGCTTGTGTATAAATTTAGACCATTTTAAGTTAAACACAAGCCCTCAATTTTGACTAGGCTCTATGGCCAAAGAAATGCTCTAGAAACCCATTACAATGGAGAGTAATACTACAAAAATTATTACAACTAGAAACAACTAAACTAAAAAAAAAAGAGTTGTAAAAAAAGATTTTCAAGAACCCCAAAAAAATTACAAGAAAGCACGTGAATTGAAAACAAATGTTTAATAAATAATAAATATTCAATTGAAGAGTATTTATTTCTATTACATTATTTTACTTGAGAGCTTTTTGGTGAAGAGTAGTGATATGCCATAAAAAAATTATTTGATCAAGCAATTTATCTTGAAACATTTCTTAGATCTTTAAATACTTTGAGTTTTTGTAAGAAGCACTTGCATAAGGATCATCTAAATTACGAGTCTTCCTAATTAAAATGAACATACTAGATAAATCTGACGAGCCCGTGATAGTTTACTTCCAATATCATTAAGATAATAAGATACCTTAAGAAAGATCAAAATGCATTGTTTGAGTGTGCATTTTAATTTTAGGTCAAAGTTATTATAATACTTTTTTTTCAAAAAGTTATAAATAAACCAATATACAAGAAAGATTCTAGTGAAAAGAGCAAAGGGCTCTGCTTGTTAGCTCAAAAAGTTCACTAATGTTTACCATCAATGGCAGGAGTGAAGCATTCTAAGTCAACATTCACTTTTTGCCTCCAAGACACACATCAACAATAACATTGTTGATGCTAGTTTGTTGTTGGCTCTTCTGACTTAAATTCTATAAGTTTGTTACAAGGTTGGCCCAACCGAATATCTAGTAATATTATGCATCAAAATTTGTTGTTATAGTAGAAACTCTAAAACAAAGGTTGGCCCAACCGATATCTAGTAATATTATACAAGGTTTGTTTGTTACACATGAAACTCTAAAACAAAGCTCTTTGAAACCTGAATGGATGTGGGCGGTCCAATGATGTATTTTGGAAGATTGGCTAAATTTACCAAAATAACCATCTCAAAAACTATACATATGCCCTCATCCATCACTTAAAGGAGAGAAGAAGAGTAGAAGTTAGCAGACTAGTAAAGCTTGTGAAATTCTGACGGTTGTTGCCGGTCACAAGAGCTTATCGTCGGCTATCAAATGTCACTGTCCAGCAATTACTATAACTAATTACGACTATTATAACCACCAACTACAATCCTTATATTCCAACTATGATTGTCATCGCCAAAATATTATTATAAATTTATAATCAACAAATTTTCATAATTATATCTTTTCTAATTTAAGAGGAGAGTGGACCTATGTATTTTCAATTTCATAGTGGTTTACCTTGATATTATCAGATCCAATGATTTTTTCATTTTCTAAAGCTTTTCCATGTAAACAATTCGATTGCCTATCTCATCTCTATCAGTGTGTGTGTTGGAAAATTTTGCTGAGCTAAGATATAAGATTTCCATGCTGTTGAGAATTTTCTAACACGCAACACACACAAATTTTTTATTCTTATTTTACTAATAAAGAAAGTTAGTCATATGATTTCAATTTATAAAATGTCATTTAAAAATTCCTAACCTGTGTTTTTATTAAAGCATTGCCATCGTTAGTTATGAAAAAATAAATCATATAATTTGTCGCACCAACTATTTATCCGATTCAATTACTCTCTAAGAGTTGATTTGATTTCTTTAGTGGAAACAAAGCGAAGGGAATGATAAATGATGCTAAAGCTATAACATCAAAGGGCACGAGGAAAGTGGTTATATTTCTATTTCTATTTTTTATTTTTTATTTTTTATTTTTGGGCTCGAAGAGACTGGTTGCATTCGAAACCTTTACCTGTCTTTTAGTCCCACGTCGTCATTTGTCAGTAGCAGCAAGCCAAACCAAGCTTTATAACCATTTTCCTACCGCTGGAACAAAGCACGCAGCTGCGTGGTGTACACAAAGCGAACTATTCTTTCGCCTTTTACTAAAGAATACCGTGTGTACGCTACATAAAGCAGCATACGCCTATTTTTGGAGGAGTCCTTTCGTAGAAAGGATTCCTATAAAGTGAAATTAAATTATTAAATGATTTAAGAAAGAAACCATGCTATTTAAGTAGAATGGACGTGATAAATAAAGTTAATTAGAAGCAGTTAAATACTTTGAAAGATGGCCTTGAGCAAAACGGCTTTATTTCGAGCTTTTATTTCTAACATAAGTTTCTATTTAGCATACCATTGTAATTTGTATCATTTATTTTCTCGTTAAATGTTTTATAATTGAAAGCCAAATTTGGTCTATTTGAACTATTACTTTAAATATCCTAATTCTTGCTAATTTCTATAAAGCTAATATATATATATATATATATATATATATATATATATATATATATATATATATATATATATATATA
>NEWO01000122.1:547803-558059 GCA_003013225.1 Phalaenopsis aphrodite | reverse complement strand
TACTCCTCAATGTTTTCTTTTATTTTCGTTGGTTGCACTTCATATCTTTCATGTTATGATGTACAAGACAAAGAAAAACCTGTGGGATGTTCCTAAGTAAGACCCGATCTGCCTTGCATATGGAGTCAAAAGGTTAGGATCTACTAGAGGGTGAAAAGAAGAGGAAGCTTGTAGTGCAAAAAATTCAGCTTTGTTGCTTGATCAAATATGGTTGACTGACTTGATACCTGACAACATGTAGTGGGAAACCAGCATGAGCGGCCTGAACCTTGATCTGCCCCCATGATCTTCTTTCTTCGTTTAAGGATTCTCGACTAGTCCGACTGCTTGGTTATTTTTGGTCATCTTCTGTTACTTTCTCCGGTCCTTACTGGCGAGCCCATAAGGTTGTTTACAACATCAAATTAGTTATGGTTTTGTGCTTAGTATAAATTGCATGCAGTCAACTCGAGTTTGTCAAATTGAAAGCAAGACCAATCGGCCTAACAATTGGACCCAACAATCTAATTTTAACAAGGATGTGACCTGAGTTATCTTTTCATGTGTTTTGGCCAAACAACTCAAAATAAATAAATAAATAAAAACGATCACAATCTGAGCCCTCTAATATAGTGTTTTGACCAATACGCTACAATCGATGGTTTGGCTAGCAAACTTTATTATATTACAATCACGATTATAGTCTATATGTTCTCAAATGACAATGCTTATTTGAGTCTTGAACTATATGATATACTTCATAGGGCACTAGACCTTATGTATGTTAAAAGTAATTCTAATTAGTCCCGTTCGACAAACATCAACCCTAGGTCTATAAGATTCTTTTGGATCAATCAATCCATTGTTGCTGATGAGTTTCCTTCTATCATGATAAGTCAACTACCTCCTCTAATTAAGTAGCCATCGATCACAAAAATTGAGATATCGGAACTATGGGATCTTGATCGACTTTGTTATCATTTCCCCCACAATCCACTATATTTTAGAAGTGATAATTTTATAATTAAAATCATAAATTTATTGTTATTATATGCAAATTATAAATAGTTAATATCTAATGACTAGTCTTAATCAGAAGTGTTTTCTTATTATTGGGAGAGTAATTAATCAAGGGTTTATGACTATAAGAAACCTCAAATCCCATATCATAAAGTCATTGTAAAATGAGTGCCAAATATTTGAAAAATATCTTTTTAGCTATCTCATTTGCATTCTAAACATTTTACCCTAACCCCATGATAAACTCTCCGATTCTTCTTTTTGAGGGAGCCAAAAGTGTCAAATCTTCAAAGCCCACAATAGGGTCATGTGATTCTTGTATTATAATTTGGTGTTCCTTTGCTGCTATAAGCTTAGGTTTTCTCTTGATTTATTTTATTTTATTTTTTTAATATTTAAAAATATATTTGTTTAGTTTATCTTTTGTGTGTTTTTAGTGTTTATTTTTATAAATAAATTATCATATTCTTAAAGACGCTCAGGACAATTTTTGATATTATGAGTAGTTTTAAAATAATACTTCTTTATTTTTGGGGGTTGACAAATATTATACCCAAAATCTTTATATTATAAAATTTACACCTAAACTTATCTATTTACATTCAAAGCACCCAAAATAGTATACTTTTTAAGAGATAACATTTCCTGCTAAATTCAATTGTGCTAGCCAACTTCACCCACATGAAAGAAACCCTCTCGATACAGTCTCAGCTAGAGCTAGCTAGGCATCGACGGGATCACGACATACAAAGACCTCTAAAGCTGCCTTTTGCTTCAGGTTCACTCATACCCGAAGCCATTGAGAAAGGTAGCCTTCATTTTCTCCCACCACTGTTGTTCTCTTTAGTTCCTCTAAATTCATGGTATTAAGGTAAAACATTGAAGAAACTAGATTTAACATCCTGTAGGACTTAAAGATATCATTTTAGCTATTTGGCAGGATTTAGGTTAAATCCCATTTAAATCCTGCACAAATGTGATTTCTTTATTTGGGTGCTATGTATGTAATCTCCATATTTTTAAATTATTTAATATTTTTTTAAATTAAAAAATAGTTTAAATATAAAACTAAACATATGTCCAAATGGCCACTTCCATTTAGGTTCATTTTTATTTTTATTTTCTATTTTATATTTTTACTGTTTTGTTTGTATTTGATTTTAAAACAAACATATATGTTAATGATGGTTATTTTTAAAAATAATAAAAAAATTAAAATGTTATTTTTATTATTTTTAAACGTAAATCAATTTAATTTTAAAAACAAAAAAAAAATATTTAAAAAATACACCAAAAACATGTGTTCTTTAAAAAAAAAAAAACAGAACAGAACAAAAGTGGTCCCAAACAATTAGGNTTACAGGGAGGATTTCAGGAGGTTATAACCGCGTTATACACCATGTAACCTCCCTGTAACCTATCTATATATGAAAACAGAAGCACGCAGAAGCGCGGCACTTACTCGAAGGTACAGGTAGGTTACAGAGAGGTTACAGAATATATAACGCGGTTATAACCTCCTGAAATCCTCCTTGTAACATGTTTGCAGGTTACAGACGTACACAGCTCTGCGTACGTCTTATGTACGCAAATGTTTTCCCTCAGCTAGAGCTTTAAATAAAAAGTATATAAAAAACTAAACATATATCCAAATGGCCACTTCCATTTTGGATCATTTTTAATTTTATTTTCTATTTTATATTCTTACTGTTTTGTTTGTATTTGATTTTAAAACAAATATATATGTTAATGATGTTTATTTTAAAAAATAAAAAAAAAATCAAAATGTTATTTTTATTATTTTTAAACGTAAATCAATTTAATTTAAAAAATAAAAAAATTAAAAATATTTTAAAAATACACCAAAAACACGTGTTCTTAAAAAAAAAACAGAACAAAAACAAAAGTGGTCCCAAACAATTAGGGCTTTTTTGGGATCACTTTTTTCCTTTCAATTTTCTATTTTTTAATTTAATTTTATTTGTTTTTTTATTTGTAAATAAACCATATTTGATGTATTTAATTAAGATATATATTTTAAATGTTTTAAATACCAAAAAAAATTTATGACTGTTTTAAACAACATCTGAATTTATTGGTGGAAGAAAATGTTAAAAATTTACTTGGCAAATATATTTTTAAAAAATTAAAAAAAAATCTTAAAAAATTCTAAAATAACTTGCGTTCATATGGTTTATTTTCACCTACTTAAATTTTGTCCGACATAGTGTTTATTGTTGAAAAAGCTTCCTCATACTAAAGAAAATAGTGTCCCCATTCATATTGGAAGTGATTTTATCAAATAAGGTTATTTTGCTCATCCGATAACTCTGTCAAATTAGGAAAATATTTGCGTACATAAGACGTACGCAGCGCTGCGTACGTCAAGGGTTATTCAGGGGATACATGAGGGTTATATCGGGGTTATACCCCTCTGTAACCCCCATGTAACATCTTTGTAAACTACCAGTAACCTACAAATGAGTCCCATGTTTCTGTAGTTTCATGGGTACAAATAAGTTACACGGAGATTAAAAGGGAATTACACGGAGGTTACAGAGGGTATAACCCAGATATAACCCCCTCTGTACCCCCTAAATAACCCCTGACGTACGCAGCTTTGCGTACGTCTTATTTACGCAAATATTTTCCATCAAATTCAGGCGTTCACCACGCTCGCATAAAGGCATTATTTTGTCTTACTTATTTCAACACCTAATAAATAAAATAAGCCAAAGTTTAATATTTTTGAAGTGATGTGATTTAAGAGTTGGCATGCGTGTAAATTTGAATATTTAGGTGCTGGATATCTAAAAATGTAAGAATTGAAATCTTATTTAATTGATTTTTCTAAGCAAACAATAATTTTATTGTCCTAAATTAAGGATAGTTTATTGTTTTAGCATTCCTATAAGTAAGAAAATATAATGTGCTTGCACTTAGAATCTAATGGTGGTGGTAGATGATGATACTTAACAAAGATTAGAAGACAACAACATCAAAATAAGAGGCAGGCTACAACAGTCATATGATAATAGTTGGACTATAACAATTGCTAGTATTTATCAATTATAATTGTTGATAATGTTGACTTTTAGCTTTCATTGTCCTTCTACCTTTTATTGTGAAAAATATAAGTAAATTGTATATACTTTTTGGAGACGAGCGTTTTAATAGATTTAACCTAAATCTCAAAAACTAAATTGGACAGATTGTGTTGATTCATTTAATCATAAGTCATTTTTAATATTTCAGTATCTTAATAAAATTAAAATTAAATAGCCTTTAGCTTATTGAATTTTTTTTTATAATTTGACTATAAGCACGACAAATTTAAAGATCATTTGGCTTTTTAATTAATGTTTTGAAGCTTCTTATTGTACAACAAATGCTTGAGTCCATATCATTTGGGCTCTAATACTTTCAAGTCACAACTCTATTTATACAAAGTTGAATTTCACCTTTTAAAAAGTTAATAACAACGACATTCTTAGGGTAATATTAAAAAATTTGAGTTTTATGCTTGTAAATGTGAAAGTATAGGAGTCAGATATGTAAATACATAAGAATCATGTGTTGTATTTAAGTTCCCTAAAAAAGTGAAATTTACATAAAATTAATTATTCAAATATATTAAATGTGGTTTTTTAAAAATGTAACAAAAAGCACCACCACCATGACAAATCTTCAACTAAATATTTTTGGATCTATCACATCATTTTTAAGTATAAGTCTTCGTCGTTGGCCGCGAAAGCCTTTACGTGGACACCTCTAACCAAAAAGTATGGATTTTCTCACAGACGGCGCCAATTAACGAATCTGCTGCGACTCGGGGCCGGAACTTAGTGGATCGTGGCAGCAAAGGTCACTCTGCCACGTACAATGCCCCATCGCGAATTTATATAAGAGTTTAATACTAACATTTCCTCACTTCAGCTATCACAAGGAATACGATTATGTAAGAAAATAACATTTATGCTGGAGAAAAATATATCCTTGATTAAAATCTGATGTTTTAAAGTATTACCACCTTGCAGAGATAGAGTGCAAACTAAATAGAGTGACACTTCTGTCTTTTGCATCTTCTAAAATCTTATTTGCCGCCTTATGATCCCATTGCCGCTCCAGCTCTTTCACAAAACGGTGGCGAAATCTTGGCGGCGCACATAGGCAAGACGGGCAGTTAGATGAAAAGATGTGATGAAGGATGGAAGCACTTGAAGAAGGAAGAGATCATGGTTATGAAAATGGCTGACACTGTGGCGATGTGGTTAATAGAGGAGCCGGCGGATGGCTTACTCGTATCGGTGACGTTATTAATCCTATCAAAATATTTTTCACATATTTTTGCATCATTCTACGGGATATGTTCCTATTCCCATAAGCTAATGTGATTAACTTGGTTGTTTGTATTATTATCTCTTCTGAGACTCAATTCATTATAAGTTTTAAAAATCATATAGGAAAATTGAAAAGTAAAAGAAGATTGAAAAGTTAATCATCACCAGAAACCAATTCGTTCACAGCCAAACAGAAAATTTCACACCCCTCAATCTTACTTCCCCACTCCATGGAAGACAAAGAGGGCTGCTCTTAAACACACAAACAGTCTCATTTGAATAAAAAAGAGAATTCAAATACATAAGTTATGAAAGTAAATATTACAATCCACATATGAACTTCAGAAAAAGACTTATCTCCATTCTTCACAAATTGAGAACAGATGTAAATACAAACAATTACCTCTTTGTTTCTCTTAAACCTCACTCCTTGTTCAAATGTTGATCTACTTCTAACCTTCTCTCCACTTCCTCTCTCAGAAAATGATAGAGGAAAATTGATGAAAAGCCCTGGTTAGTCCATCCACATCCTTTTTATATGTTGCCCAAGCGAATAGATGCATCAGTCCATTAGAACTGCCAAAACTTCTTATGGTGTCTAGACGCCACTCACTTGAATAATTTTTCATCAGGGAGTGACGCCATAGTGTTGCGATCGCGGAACCTAGGCGCCATTAACAACGCTTAGGCGCCCAAGGGGAAGGGGCACTTTTCCTTCTTCTCGGCATTTTGCTCAATTTGGGGATGGACTGACGCATTGGTGCCACAGATCCGGCGCATAGGCGCCAGTGTTCAGATTATATTTTGGTTATTTTTCTCCAATTCATTTCATTTTGATTATTGTTCATCCCCTTTCCTGCTATAATCTGTAAAAAAAAAAAACCTCAAAATGTAATACAACCATTAAAAAATACAAAATATAAGTAGCAACAAGTAAAAAATTATCAACAGACTTGCTATCAATGTAAGGTCTTAAAATCCGTAATTAAAAGTTACTCTTCATTCAGGAAAACAACACTTTTGTTGAATAATTCTTTAAATAAGGGTAAAATACTAATTCATTTGATGTTTTGACAAATAAAGTTGTTGCGTGCTAGATAATTCATGGCAGTAAAGTTATATTAACGTCTTAGCATTGTTCAAGAATCGAAAACATGCACACATATAAACTAAGAGTTCATAGATGAGAGACAAGGGGGTTTTTACATGAAAACCTAAAAGAGTAAAAACTATAAGGCATAGTATGGTTAAAATTATTTACTATGTCGATGTAGGTTACAAAACTTTACTGATCCTTAAATAGCTAGAAGCAATATTACACAAGTGGTGGTTATCAACGTGAATTCCCCTGGTGAGTGGTAAAATATATTTGGAAAGTGGCAGCAACCTGTTTGATGTGAAGAAAGGCCGATGATAGAGGTTGTGTGCCAGAAATTTGATGTTAGTGTTTTCGATAGCAACACCCCGATCATAGTGGTCCGATGGCGATGAAGATGGTGGTTGGGTCTGATGGAGACAGTGACCCAACGACTATGTTTAGGTTGCAGCGACGATGATGCTTCAGTGGCTAGTCAATGGTGGTCTAACAATGACAGCGCTTGAGAACATTGGTCCGGTGGCGGTGAAGGTGGTGGCCTAACAACTGTAGTCTGGCGACGACAGTGGTGATCCTAACATGATGAAAATAGCGGCCAAGCAACAGTGGTCCGACGGAAGTGACAATGATGACTGAGCTTCAGTGGTCCGGCGATGGCGGTAGCTAGATGACGGTATTGTGACGACGTAACTATGGAGGTCGAACAATGGTGGTTCATCAGTGGCGATGGTAGTGGTTTGGTAACCACAATCAACAATGGAGGCGATTGAAAATCGATGGTCCAGTGGTTATGATGATTGTGCGGTCGAATAGTGGTGGTCTGACAATGGTGATGAAGGTCGGATGATGATAGCGGTGTCCGAGCGACGGTGGTCCTGTGGTGTTGGTGTCCAAAAGACAGTAGACTGGAGACGATGAGGGTGGTGGTTGGGCAATAGCGGTTCGATGTTGACAGTGACCAAACAAAGGTGGTTCGATGATGGCAAGGATACTAGTCGAGCAACGGTGGTCCAACAATGGCAGCGACCCGATGACAATGATTCAGTGGCAGTGATGACATCGCCGGAAAATGGCGGTCTTTCATTATATAAAAATATGGTTACAAGTTGTCTCATAGATGTTGAAAAGCAGAATACAAAAATAAAGAAGATCAAACTAAAACAAAGAAGAAAAATTCAACTAACAAAACTAAAAAAATAACCCAAATTCAACAAACAAAACTCAAAAAATGACCCCCTAGCAGCATAGAAATGACTCCATCCAATGTTAGAAAGGCACATGCACAAGAAGACCATAGATAGATTTGAGGTGAGGAATTTACGACGAGTGCTTAACAGTAAATCAGCTCTCTCCTCGTAGATGTGCTTCCATTTCTAAATCAATTGAACTTTTGGATTCATTATTTTTGACTTTTTTTTTTGTCTTTAGCTGACTGCACCATGTGGCCCAATCAATGAGTCTGTGTTCTATCTTTATCACTTCCTGGCGAAAAAACATAATAAATAAATGCCACCATTCAATTTAAGGATTAATTTATTTGTAGTAGTTAATAGTAGAAATGCTTTACTGTACACTGTACGGTCTGCAATTTTCTCAAATATGGATAATATGAATAAAATTGGTGTAAAATTAATTAATTTATTTTAATTCCGATCATGCTTTTATTAAAATAACATAATTATTCCTTGGGATCCGCACTGCTCCATTGACTCGAACAAGTGAACATCCACGTATACGATCTCACATCCCCCAGAATCAGAAAAAAAAAATATAGGAAGAGTTTACATATATACCACAGTATTCTTATGTATTTAAATAACTAGCACCTATCCTTTTAAATTTATATTTATAACACTGAAAATTTTAACTTCACATAAATATTATTATCATTATTAACTTCTCAAAATAACTATATTTTTTAATACATCTATTTATTATACTTATAAATTCAAACATATATTAAATTAGTGTTATATATATATATATATATATATATCAACATAGTTAATTAGATTACGAGTAACAAAGCATCACCAGCAATTTTCTTCCTTCCTAATTAAGACCTACAACATGGACTAAAAATCAGCAAGTAGGTGAGGCAAGCCAATATAATAAGAATCCACCTCAGCGACGTGTCTCTCTTAAGACAACCTCACAAATTCAACACCTTTACCAAACTTACAGTCCATGACTTTTGAACGTATGTACACCCGACATGACCGGGGAAGGTCAACAACCTTCACTATGGCGAGGGCGAAGAGTGACTGTTCTGAAAATAACTCCTTACTGGATTCATCTCCACCATCTCCTCATCATCGCCACCACCCCCTCCCTCAAAAAGCCCCAATTCTTCCTCCAAATACGTCAACCACCGCCTTCTTTCCTCCGCGACCGCCGCATCGTTCTCAAGAATTTCGTCAATAGAATCGTTGATGTCAACATCGGGCAGGCTCCAGGCGTCAAAATAGTCGGGGAGATCGAGTGTGTTGTGTTCGATGGAGGCGGAGGTTGCTTCGGAGGAGGAGGAGCTTGGTGTGTCTAGCGCGATCACCGGTGTTGGGGAGGATGAGGATTCTTCGTTTGACTTCAATCTTTTTTTAAGATGAGTGTTCCACACATTTTTGATCTCGTTGTCGGTTCTTCCGGGAAGGGAGGAGGCGATTTTGGACCATCTGCAGGAGTATAGATTTGAGCATGATTGCATAAATTTATACTTTATATGAAAAGACAACTTGGGCTTACTTGTTTCCGAGCAAGTTGTGGAGCTTGATGATGGTGTCCTCCTCCTCAGCACTAAAATTGCCACGTTTGATATCAGGGCGGAGATAGTTGATCCAACGGAGACGGCAGCTCTTCCCACATCTGAGCAACCCTGTAAATTTATATTTGAAGATGAAACGCAATGCGAGTTAATAATTGCAAGTTTCTTTACCAAGGGATAATATATATAATCGGAGAGGGAGAGGGATGATGATGATGATGACCTGCTTGTTTAGGGAGAGCTCGCCAGTTTCCATGGCCATACTTGGTGATATAGGCGATAAGTCTCATATCTTCTTCCGGCGTCCATGCTCCTCTGTTTAGTCCAACTTTCTCGCAGCATGGAGCTCTGCCTCTCCCCATTCTCCCACCAGCTCTCTTGCTATCTATTGTTCTCTTTTGACCTCCGAAGAATCAAAATACTATATATATATATATATATAGTCAGTTGAGAAGATTATGGCACGTTGTTATGTCTAATTATGAAGCAATACCGAAGAGCTTGGTGGTAATGAGGATTGATGTATGGTATTACGTGCGGGAAGAGGGAGGGAGGAGAAAATAGTTGTTGATGACGAAATATAGCAAATGAATCAAAAAAAGAGTCTAAGATTCTCTCTGCCCACCAAACCGTAATAAAAAATAAAGGAAGCAAGGAAAAAAAAGGAAGAAAAGGACGGGGTTTATTAATGAGAGGTTGGCAATAGGAGTCATTGTGTTGTTAACCTCATGATTGAAAACCTTCTACCATTTTTCTATGCCAACATCTCAACGAGAGCCGCCTTGCTTTCAATATCTATCTATGTATATATATATATATACATCTATATATATATATATATATATATATATATATATATATATATATATATATATATATAACAAATACAAGACGAAAAGCTGGCTTGACGGAAGTTAATGGGTTGGTAGAAGATCAATGGTTCTTTAATCAAAGGTGGGTGAATTCCTATAATCTGTGGCCGGTCAATGTTTTTGGTCGAACAAATTAAACTAATGTGCCACTTGACATAAACTATTTATCAACCAAAACTATATATATA
>NEWO01000122.1:534566-547748 GCA_003013225.1 Phalaenopsis aphrodite | reverse complement strand
ATATATATATATATATATATATATATATATGTATGTATGTATGTATAATGGCTAGAATAAAGATAAAGTTTAAAGCAATCCACTGTTTTGCTTAATAATATAATTTGTTAAAAGAGATTTCAGGTTTTATATTAAGGATCTGAAAAACTATGTATGTTTGTATATATTTTTTATTGATATAATGGATTAACTGAATACTGAGCATATGATTCAGTCATTTTAAATAATAAGGATAAGGATCTGAAAGTTTGACTTTTGAAGTATATTGAATAAGCAAGACTTATTTATTGATAAGTATTTGATTTATTGGTTATACTTACATTACTTATAACCACCTAATCAAGTTCTTAATTAGCAGTTATTCGAATTTTACTCTTTATATATACATGCCATTAAATTTGCTACCAATTTATCAATCCCAAAGGGGCCATTTGTGTCAACAACCTTCTAAATAATTTGTTAGGATGAAAAGTGAATCTTGATCTTTTGAGAAAACTTTGCAAGTAGAACTGTACATATATCAAATCTATAAGTACTTGACCATAAACAAAAATTTCTCGCCTACTAGTTTTGAATCTAGCCCGAGTGTTCGAAGTTTTGCTACTTTTGTAAAGTCATGCTTTTAATTTTTGACATAAAATGATGCTAAGCTAATTGGGCCTGAGATTAATAGAATTTTTTGCTCCTTCAAAAATTCTCCTCAAAATTGGTTCTGCTGGAGTATAAGTTTGAAGTTGTGATTTGATTAGTAGGTGGCCGTCAAGAATAATCATCCTTCTTATCCCCTTCAAGATCTATAAGAAAGTTTGTCATTCATAAAAGTTTAGTTGCCTAAATTAACCGATGCACCCATGATTCCATTTCTCCCTAGAGGATTGCAGTAATATAGAGACAATATTTCTATTCCCCTAATTTTTCATGTGTTAACCTAGTTCTTCCTATAAGGTTTCTTCCAAAACATGAAGTTCACGACAAGTTTTAACTACCCAACTGGCCAAGTTGAAAAGTAAATAGAAAATTAAAGGTTAAACTATCACATTATAAGAATTTTCATTAAATCGCACAAGAGAATTCAAACTTAACATCCCTATATCACCAATTGAAAAGAGAAAGACTAATCTACACACTAACCATGCTTGTAAACAACAACATTCCTATTTTTTTTGGAAGGGAATAACATAGAAAGAAGTTTAACGGATAAAACCCGATGAAAACACAAAAGAACTTTACAAACTTATATCATGCCTTTCTCGAAATCATATGATGAATTGTACAAGCATGATTACAAACTTTGAAACACTCAAAATCTCTCTTCACTTCATTCACTTGTACTTGGATTCTTCTTCCTTAAGTTTCTCTCCACTATAATGCATCTAGATATTCGTTAAGTGTCCCTCTTCATTTGCTCAAAAGAGAATTTATGCTTGAATTGCTAATTGACGCCTATGAATCGCTCAAACCATCAAAACATATGAACTAGCACCAAGGTGCTCTTATGCAACGCCTAGGCCTTGGTCATTGGTGTCTATGCATTGTAGTCAAGAAATCTTTCTTCAATATGCTCGTGTTGTGGTTCTAAGGCCTCGAGCGCCAAAGAGCCCCATATTTGTTGCTAAGGTTATGACTCTTAGAAAAACCTATTGTGACACTTACTTTCTGCCTTCGCTGTATTTTTGGACAAAAGTTATTCTACTTGGTCCTCGGGGTAATCCATCCTGACACCTAAGGGTTGCTCTTCTCCTTAGAATGATTCATTATTTCTTCAGCTCCGATGAATTTTCTTCGCTAAATCCATAAAAAAATATAACAAACACCTCCCAAAAAATTTAAAATTAACATAAAAAAGGATTAAAATTAAAAATAGTTATGAATTTACAATTCATGTTTCCTCTCAACATTTTAAGGCTTATATTTAGAATTCATGCTCCACTTTATCCAGAGAGTTCAGATCCCTTTTTTATATATGTAGGGCAGTTTACTTGATTTCACTACAGGAAAATGTGCTAAAACATATGACATAAGTTTGTGTTGCAAAAAATATTTAATTTACCGACGGCGTAACGACGGATTATGATCTGCATAATTTGCAGTGACATAATAACAAGACATATCATCAATTATAAACAATTTTTTTTTCAACGGATTTAATTATTATTGATGCATTAGGTCGTCTGTTTTAAAGCAAACATTAATTGACGACCATATTGTGTCAGTTATAAACAAATCCGATATTTGACGGGGTGCTAAACGACACCTTTTTTTATTAAGTGACAATTTTATTTGTCAATAATAATATAAATAACTGATGGTCCAACAACGATTTATTTTTGGGTTATGGAATTCTTATTTTGACAATGGAAATTAGACTTCAAAGTGATTTTTTATTTTAAAGATTTCAAAGTGAATTTTCACTATGACGATGGAAATTAGACTTCGCACAGGAGGATACAATGAAAACTTTTACATCATATGAAACATTTCCTTCTAAGAATATATTTTTCGGAGTGCAATCAGTCAAATATGGGGTTTGTGGATACGAGAATGCTTATATTAATGATTGGCTTTCTATTTAGAAAATAAAATGCAAAAAAAGTGAACTCTGCAAAGTTTGGTGTAGCTATGGTGAAAGACAACTATTATATACACTACAAGTAAAATCTTTTGACATTTTAGTAATGTTAGTTCCATCGAAGATCATTATTGCTCAAACATCGATTTACAATTCATATGAATGACTCTCTCTTATATTGTATGCCATAGTAGCTAATCAACTCTCACGCAGATATATTTCAATTATATTTTTTCTCTTGAGTGAAGAGTCATTCGTAAAATTAATCGTCATCATATCCGCAACTTTTAACTAGATCATTTTCACACATTTCAACAAATCCTGATATGAAAATATCTCATATAATGTAGCTAGAGTATTTACTTCATCATTTAATGAGAAATCTAGCATCCATTCCCAAAATGAAAATTATTAAAAGGCTAATCCAGATAAAGTAATGCTCTATGATGTGTACGAAAAAATTGATTATATAAGAAAATGGGATTAAAAATAATAATCCTAATGAAAGAAAGAGAAAGAAAGAATGAAAAAAATAAGTTATGAATGAAAAACATCGAGTAGAAGCCTTAACAAAAAATTGGTTGCAACTATTTCTTTGAAATTGCAAACTCTATAACATTCGTTAATTTGATTTAATTTATATGTTTATGAATTATCACCAGATCGCTTAATGGAGAGATATATTTTTAAAATTTGGCATCTAGATTGTATTAGCATAACATCTACTAAATCCCTTGAAATAAATATGAGATTGAATAAAATTTGAAGAGTTAAAAGCTTCATGAAGCACATGTGATGGAATAATTCAATAGAGGCTTTTTGCTCACTAACTATGTATCTTTGGATATTTGATTGTAAGTGGTCCCCTTCCTATTATGTTCAACAAGATTAAATGTTTAAGTTATTTTATTACTTGAGGACAAGTAACATTTAAGTTTGGGAAAATTTTCACATATTCGTATAATTTGCTTATTAATCATCTTTATTTTACCTTTTTGTATCTTTATGTGATGTTTTTAAAAGATATTTTGTGTTGAAATGCAAGTAACAGGTGCAAGGAGTAAATCAATATTCAAAATAAAGGCAAAGGGAGCAAAGTGGAGCAGTGGCGCCTAGGCGTTAGGACTTGGTGCCTAGGCTCCAGAACCAGCCTTGTGGAGGGCAAATACAAAGTGGACAAAAAGTCGATAATGCATCTATGTCGTTGTGGCGTTGTGCATGGAGCTCTGGCTTATAGTGCCTAAGTGTCGGATTTGGGGAGAAAATATACATCACATGGAAATCTGGCCCTGGGGCACTAGAATTGCAGCGCCTAGGAGCCATGACACTAGCACATTGGCACTTGGAAAAAAAGAATGCTGCACTTCGATGCTACCTCACGGCGCGCTGATGCAGGCACACAAATTTTGGTGGTTTTGGTAGTTGTAGCATCACTTTGCTTGGGAGGAGATATAAATTGGATGAATACTAAACTTTAGGCTTCACTATTTGTTGTCAATCCTGATAGAAGATTACAATGAGAAATCAAGAAAGGCTTTACAAAGGAGTTTAAACTTGAGAAGAGGAGAGATTTAGGAGGATCAAAAGGTGTATTCAGTCTTTGCTTTCTTTTAATCCTTCTTACTTGTAAAAGGAGATAAGTACACTTTGTTTTGGATTTTTGTTGGATTTCTGCGAAGAACTCTGCGTATGTTTTCTTTGTTTAATTCAAAGTTTTATTGGATGGTTTTCATGATGAAAAGTGAGTATTATTTCTCCTTTGAGTTGTGTGGCGGTTGAAAATAGTTGAATTTTTTATGTGATATGCTTGATAATTGATTGCATTAGTGTTGAGTTAACTTGTTCACTTAATTTACTTCCTATATGGCCAGTAGGAATGTTAATATCCTTCATAAACTATGCGATCCAGAAGAATACATAGTGGAACGAAAGAGGTTAACCACAAGAACTCTTTGGAATTGGAATATTGCCTTTGAGTTCTTGTTTACTTTGAGGGAAATGATTGAATTGGATTGACAATAGGATTTAAGGAACTAAAATCTTGACAGTCGAATTTCATGTTTAAGACAAACTTTTAATAACTTATTCAATTTTATTCTCCACTAGATCACTTCAAGGGTGAAAATTCTTGAAATTTGAACTTCTTATAAACTTCCTTCTGCTTGCTAGATTAGAAATGTTTTTCATAACTTTAGGATATGCTTAAAATTGAATTTGCATGTCGAAACATTCAGGCTAAGTCTGACATTTATAGACTAGAACTTTTCTAAGTTGTATTCATCTCTTTCCCAGTGAGATATACAATTGGACTCCAACCTCGATACAACTGATACGCCATGTATACTTGCATGAGCCGATCGTGCTTTGTAGCACCCAGTGCATATCATGCATCTCTCTTTATTTTTCCATAAAGTTGAAGACAAACATGCTTTCTTACTAATAAATGTTCTTGACATTCTAATCATTACAAAGACAACATATATATCAAATCTCAAATTAAAAGTATACTTTAACAATTTCATATGAAAGACCTAGGATATGTATAAAAATTTATAGGAATTCAATTTCAGAAAACAAAGGCAGGTTTACTAGTGGTCATTAAGCTTATTCAAGACACATGATTGGAAAGTTATAAGAACATCCAAACTCCCTATCTTTGAAGACTTCCAAGCATTTGCAAATAAGAGAAACATTTAATGGCTACACACTTTGTAGAAGGTTAGCTGGAGAACTTTAATATGTTGCAGTTGTGATAACAAAAGCCATATGGTTGAGAAGACTATTATAGGAAATAGGAATTCAACATACAAGAGGAGCTCCAATATCCTGTGGCAATACATCTATGATAGTAATAACAACAAATTTAATTTTTCATGCAGGAACAAAACATATTGAGATAGATTATCATTTAATTAGAGGTCATATTATGAATAAGATTTTCATAGTAAACCACAAAGCAACTCGGGATCAACTAACAAACATATTAACCAAAAGTTTATCTACTTGTAGATTTAGATACCTTTGCGACAAATTAACGATCCAAGCTCTATATCATTAATTTGAGGGGCGCTATTAACAACCTCCTACATAATTCTATTCGGATGTCAGAACTAAATCTTGATTTCTAGAGAAAGCTTTATTACTAGTACTGTACATATCTCAAATCTATAAATAAATGACCTTACCAGCTTGAGAAGTGTGCTTATCTACTCTACAAAATCTACTTACTTATTTTATCTTCCCTGGTCTTCAAGAAGGTCATTGCTTCAGCTTCTCCACATCCTCTCTCAACATTTTAGGGTTTCTGCTGAGAAATCGAGCTCTACTTCATCCAAAGATATTGAATCTCTTAATACTCGTAGAACAATTTACTTGATTCGATCTGAACTGGTTGTCAATTGGAGTATTGTTAATAATAGGCGAATTAAGTTCTGAAGCCGAAGTGTACTTTTAATGATGAACTTGTAATTTTTTTTTTCTTAACTTTTTTTTTCCTAGTTCAACAAATTAAGCATGAGGAGTCATAACTTCTATATACTAAATATTAATCAAATGAAATAGTTGTTAATATTACTTTCATTAGGGGCATAACTCTCTGAAGAAAAGGCTCCTTATTGAGAACTAGTGAAGTGTCAAAACATTCTCATGAAAATTTATATGGGGTTCTAATCCTTGAGTCTATGAAGGTGTCAAATCCGTTCAGAAACTCTTCTAATATGGGTTAAGTTAGTTTTACAGCCCCCGTCCCAGAAGATTCTAGAGACTGAACTAATACTTTTATAGATTTTGGGACTAAAATGGACCTTTACAAAAAAAACAGGAGAACATTTCAACATCTTTTTATGCATATTTCCAAGTTTGACCATATTTATACAATTGCATGCATATCAACTTTATAAAAATAAAATAAGATAGAAAAATTATATTTTAATACAAATGAATTCATAATAATTTTAAAATGATTGAATTTATTGTGAGATTAATGCAATACAAAATTTCCACATGCAATAAAAATCTTGAAAATAAGTTCAATAAAGATTAGCCCGTCCTTATACAGTTTATATATAATTTTCTTGACATAATTTAATTTTCAGCACAAAACTCAGGATGCTTTCTAGAAAAAATTTGATATTTGAGCAAATGCCTAAGTCTATATGAGATAATATATATTCAATGACTCTCAACCATACCATGACTAAACTTTCCAGGCGTTTTATTGGCCTCAAAATGCTCTCTTCCTCCTAAGTTGATATAAAATTTTCCTCCTCTGAGGACTATATTTCACCTACCCTCTTATTCATTAATTTCTGCATCGGCGAAGCTGAAAAACTTTGAGCACATTAATCTGGTCAGAATTTTGCTCAGTAGAATTACCCCCTGTTAATTAATAATGTAAAAACAATATTTTGTAATAATACATTAACTCAAAAATACTATGCTAATGCACACAAAAAAACTTATAATTCAGAGCACTAAACTTGTTGAACAATTTATACACAAGCAATCCTAGGGTTGCTCGATCATGTTTGACTCGTTTTAGCTCGAAATAAAGAAATTATATATATTATATTTTTATCTAAGTTTAAATAATTGCAACTGGTCTGTTCATGCGGTTCCATGCCATCTTCTACTTCACAGAAGTGGTGTAGGCTAGAATCCAACACCCTACGTCTATGTTTTTAACAAATTTAAACGAGCCAATGTTGAGCCGAATACCAACAAGAATATGTAAATATAATCGTACACGAACACACTATTTAGGAGCAATTTCGAACACGAGCCAATTTTGAATAAGCGAGACTTGACAACCCTAGTTCGAGCACTCACCATACTTGAAATAAAAAAAAATTAAAAGATGACACAAACTAGAATTTTGATGTTGTAGACAATGTCTATTTTACCCTTTTCTTAAATACACATCATTTTTTTGCTGCCATTGTGTTTCTTCGTATATATGAGTTGAATAATTGATGGATGACGAGTGTATATGCTCCATACAATAACGGAGAAATCAAAAGGTCCAATGTAATTGATGGTAGGAATAGATCGTTTGAAATTTTTTTTCTATTTTTAATATGGATCTATATGATAGAGATTGACTTGAACGTGTTATTTTTTAATTATGAGATTACCGCCTAATTATAGCCGGTTTAGGCATCAAATTCAAATTTATATAAGCTTAGTATTGTTAAGTGTTGATTAGCGAGAGTAAAGTAGCAGAACCCCATCGTTTTCTTGTAGGTGGTGTCTTTACTTCGTTGGCAAGCTTAATTGATCCTACTAAGGCGGTTTGTCTTCAACATGAATTTTCGTTCAATAAGATTTGTTAAATCTAATAAATTCAATGTTTTATGCGACGAAGACGAGTTTGTGAGAAACGTGTCATGCAACATCATCTCATGAAAGGGTGAGCCACATTTTTTTTGCCATAAGAAAGAATATTATAGAGAAAAGTAGAGAAAAAGAGAATATGCCTAGAGACTCTAGAAGGTTCTACCACATTCTAGATAATGTTTGAAAGAAAAGTTCCAAGGATAACTAAATAATAACCAAGAAAGGTCTTGGGATATTTATGTATATAAGTGAATAGTGTAAAGTTTCTAGAAACTTGATTATTCTAATTTAATCTAGAAAGTTGTCTGAGGCTTGGGAGGGGATTATAAATAAAAGTCACTCCCTTCCATTCAAATCACCCAACAATCATCCAATGTTCCAAACATTCAAGTGTTGAAATCTCAAACATTCAAGTGTTGAAATCACTTTTTTTTAGTGAAGTGTTTCTTTCTCCAATACTTTTCTCTATTCTTTTTTCAAGAGTGTTTTGTACTTACAAGTCCGAGCGTTGTGAGAGTTAAGCCGATTTAGTGCCAAAGAGGAGCGCTAAAGCTGCATGGGTGACTTGAGATAAGTTAGTATGTGACAAACGATTGAAGAAACTCTTAAATCTTCCTTACAATAGGATCTAATAAATTCGATTTACAACATAAAAAAATGAAGCACAGAAATAAAAAGACACAATGCAAAAAAAATTGATTTAACAGAACATTGGTTTTAAATTTAATTTAAATTTATTTTTATTTTTTTATTTAGTTTGATTAGCTTTAGGCTAAATCTAGAATTAAATCCTACTAAAGAAATGTTACCAAACACCGTCCAAGAGACTTTATTTTTTAAATCTTACTAAGAGACTATTTTCTTTCTATTGGTCTTTAAGAGACGCATTTAAATTATAATTTTTAATGATCAAATGGCTCTATAATCGAATTATACAGTTGAAGTTAAAGAAAATGTATTGTTAAATATATTATAAAATTAGTTCTGTTATTTATGATAGCATGATCCCCAGCAAAAAAAAAATGTAATCATGTAACTCTATATATAAACACCAAGTTGTAGCCTATTTATTTAATATATATATATATATATAATTTGTTAAAGTCGCTTTCAAGGGTGGAAAATTAGTGGAAAAGGGGCTCATAAATAATAAAATGATTAGTTATATAATAATAAATCTTAGTGAAAATTAAAGGTAAAATTCATTAATATTAACATTTGCAGTAGAAGGTTAAATGATGTTTTGATATTGTTGAAATATAGAATAATGTGGAATTCTTAATTTATTGATTTAAAGAGGCGTATAAATACTCATTATAGGACTTACTGGTAAGGAAAACAATAAAAACAAAATACAGTAGAAAAGGAAATGAATAATAACAAAATATAAGAGACAACTAATCTCTCTAATTAAGGAGATAAATAAATAGATATTCTCAAGATCCCTCATATAATTTATAATCTTCTAAATATAGAGTTATAACAATTATGGAATATAATTATTAGTGTTTTCGAGATCTTTCAACACTCCTCAAGTTGAACATGGTTGAAAGTCATATTCAACTTGTATTTGAAAACATCGGCTGCAGTATGCTGACTAAACAGGTAGCATCAATTTGCCAAAATACCCCAACAATCCTCAAATCGTAAGTGTCGAAGCCTGAGAGTGTTGAAGCCTGAGAGCGCCGAAGCCGAGAATGTCGAAGTCTGAGAGTGGTCTGGACGAGGGCTAAGCTCAATTTTGAGACATTGATGAATTTGTAAGTCACCGGTTGACTGATAATTGCATGAAAGCAGCAAAAAACTACAGGGAGGTTGCAGGAAAGCTGCAAGGAGGCGGCAAAGGGGTTGCAGGAAAGTTGCAGAGGGCCAACGATAGTGCTTAGAAAAGTTGTAGTGCTTGGAGAAGGCTGCAATAATGTTGCAGGAAAGAGTAGTGCTTTCCTTGGGAAGAGCTAGCCAAGATTTGCAGGGAAAAATTTGTTGAGGTAGATCTGACTGCGAGAAAAGCTGCATGAGGGAGGTCCGAAGGCGGGAAAGGCTGCAGTGAAGAGAACCGACTGCAGGAGTAAGCCCGAAGGTCCAATCGGCAGCAGATATGTCCGCAGGACGTTCTGGCGACAAGAAAGGCCGCAGGAAGTACTGGCGGCAGGACAGGTCGCAGGAGGGAGTTCAAGTGGCAGGAAAAGCCATCAAGGGATAGGTCCGACTATCAGCAGGAAATAATTTTGCGGTGGAGGAAGGTTTGTTGCTAAGAAAATTCAAGCAACAGAATTTGAACAAAGGAGCTCATGCAGGGAGAAGTCTGGTGTTCAGAAGAACTAGAAGAGTTCTAGAGGAGGGTCTGCAGATTAGCCAAAAAGGATGTGGGCAGAAAATCGATTGAGAGCCTGTAATAGAAAAAGATTCGGACAAGAGGAAGAGATTAGGCAGGGGTTTGAAGAGCTTGGAGAGGATTGATTGTTGCTTGCTACAGCTTGTTGCTTATGGGATCACGAGGAGATCCTACTGTTGCTACTATAGGATGCAGGCAAAAGAGGGCCTGCAATAGGGAGGTTCAAGGTTCCAAGGTTCCAAGGAGAGCGGTTTCCTGGAAGAAAATAGGGAGAGCCTCTGCAACCACATAATGAGTTTTGGTTGTAGAAATGTGAAGATTTGGCAAGGAGATCTGGCAGGGCGGACTACAGGAAGATCTAAGCAGGAAGGTGATCATACTGGGAATTTCAGGAGGAATGAAACCCTGCATTAAGTATTGAAGAGGCAAATAAAAGGATCTGGGTAAGAAATAGTAGCAGGGGGCTCTTGCTGAAATTGTAGGAAAGTCCGTTAAATGCAGAAAAATGATCCAGCTGGTAGTTTACGGATTTGGTTGGCAGAAAGGAGAAGTTTGCCACCAGAACTTCCATGTTTATCAACATTTCCTCCTTCAGTTTTGTTAATAGATTGCATGCGAGGAGGCATATGGATGCATGAATCCCCTACAATATGCTTCTCCATCAACTCGCTTTCTGGGTCGATCCCAGAACAGTCTTCGTAAGGTGAAAAATAGGGCAGACGGTGAAAATCCTCCATCCAGGCCTTGACCTTCTTATGTGTGTCATATCCACGGGGAAAAGTCATGGTAAAGGTGAGCGGCGTGGCTGAGGAAAATGCACCGCGTTTAAAATCTCGGTACGAAGGAGTCAAAATGGAGTCCGCATGGAGAAATTGAAGGGTAGAGATAGCAAAATCAGAGGGCCAATCTACGAGAGCGAGGCGGTGTTGGCCGCCTATGGAAACTTCTCTTCGTCTTCCTATGAATTATGAGGCTAAGAATCTCTTGCAGAACCTATAAAGGCAATTGGGAATAATTTCTTGCTTGTTAATCTTCCCCACAATAACAATAAACAAGTGGAATACATAAGCAACGGGTAAAAACTGCAACTTGTGATGCATTCAAAATGCTAAAGAAGTTGGGCAATAAAATGATCTTCTGCAGCTCCGCTAGACGCAATCAGCTTAAGCAGAGGCCTTAACCGCTCATCTGCAAGGCATCCACTGATAATCTGAAGATCTAGCGCTTGAAACCACTGTAAAATCCAATTCTCCGCCTCCAAGGAAAGTTCGGAAATTTCACAAAAGAAGGAGGTCCGAAGTTCAGAATTTATGTAGCAAAAGGAGTTGAATTCTCGCAAGAAGTAGTCTGTGGAAGACTTGATGGAACCAGTTGAAGGAGGAAGAAGCAGTCTAAAATGTCGTCAGTCGTACTATGACGAAAAAATGAAATCCCTAGAAGAAGAGTGACATAAACATATTTCTTTATGGCAATCCAGCCTTTCGGTTGCAAGAGAAGCCATAACTTCCGATAACCGTGACGAACGGAGCTCCGACGCATCATCGATGGACCAATGTTTAGAATACCGCTGCATAAAAATGGATCCGAGAGCGCCGCTTGGTTCGCTTCGCAGGAAACGGACGGAGATGTCGGTGCGAAGATAAATGTGCTTGGCCGCTTGACGAAAGAATTTGGATAGAGAACCAAGGTTTTCGGGGATGATGCAAAGTTCTTAGTGGAAGTTAAGTCTGGGAAGGAACAAGCATATATGGATTCGGAGAACAAGCTGAATCTCCCCCTCGTTGCAAAGGATGGCGGCGAGCATGCGGCCGAACTCATCATCACCGAGTTTGGAAAATCGAATGATGAAGAAGCCCTTGATCTGTAATTTGACCGGATGAAAGAAGGAAAAACATCTTACAAACAGAACACAGAAAGAAGGAAGATCTTCTTCCGATTCAAGACGCGTGCGTGAATCAGTGGAAGAGAACCTCCTTTCAGCTCAAACGATCAAATGAGGAAGAAGCTCCTCGCGGCTTAGAATATTACGAACGGAGGAGGAAGTGGATTCTCGCAGCTCTCATCTGACGAAGGGCGACAGAAATATTGTGAAGGGTTCGAGCTCTCCAGGCGGATGAAGCAGTCGTTGAACCGATCGAGCGGTGAGCCAGCGGTCAGTAAACAATTCGAACAACTCGAGATCGAACAGCTCCTAGATTGAGTGACACATATCAGGCAAATAGCTCCAAAATCAAGCTCTTCAAGCGAAGCAAAAGACTCCGAAGATTCAGATCCTCAATATTCTAAATTTTTCCGAGCTCACCGGGAGAGAAGAAGAGTGCCCCTCCCTTCCTGCACAAAGGATGGTAGAAAGGGAGTCCGATAATTCTCGAAGGAATATCGGTGGCTAGAGTACGAAATCAGGCTCTAATATCATGTTGAAATTTAGAATAATGTGGAATTCTTAATTTATTGATGCAAAGAGGAGTATAAATATTCATTACATGACTGACTGGTAAGGAAAAAAATAAAAACAGAATGCAGTAGAAATGAAATGAATCATAACAAAATATAAAAGAGCTAATATCTCTAATTAAGGATAGAAATAAATAAAGATTCCCAAGATCCCTCATATAATTTATAACCCTCTAAATATAGAGTTATAACAATTTTGGAATATAATCATTAGTATTTTCGAGATCTTTCAACAGATGTGATGCTTTTTTGTATCACCTAAGCAGAGTTCAAGGGACCGATAGAGCATTGGATTGAATTGTTTATAACAGAGCTCCAAAAATTTATTCTGCCTAAATACTTTAGTTGCTTAGAATCAGGGGTGGAACTTAGTTATGTCCAAAGTGGGCAATTGCCCCTTTTGAAACTTAAATTTGTTCTATATAATGATAAATTTTAATATTTTTATTATTGTATAGTTTAAGCAGTTTTATGACTATCCTGTGACTCG
>NEWO01000122.1:502612-527771 GCA_003013225.1 Phalaenopsis aphrodite | reverse complement strand
GGGGCAATTTAAGAATAGTATTTTTTTTATTATCCATGTATTTGTTTAGATTTGAAATAAACATAAATCAACTTGCTTTTAAAATACTCAAATTAAATTTTAATTTTTTGAATAATTTATAAAGAACTTCATACATTTTTTTCATATATATATCTATATATATGAAAGACATGCTAAACAAATATACATTCTGAAAAATTTATCATGCATTTCTATCGTTATTACATTAATTAAATAATATCTAAATATTCTTTATTTTATTATGTCTTTGTTTTTCAATCTAAGTTGAATCCTAATTATGCCATTGTATCTAATTTTTATTTTATTTTATTTTGAGCTTCTTAATTTGAACCCTAAATATATATTAAATTTTCTTAAAAAATATGGGATACAAAGTGTTGTCGTGAATATTCACCTTCTTGTTGAGTGTTAAATTGGATATGAAATCATGGTCCATCAATTATTTTGTAGGAATAAAACATTTTTGATAAGGAAAAAGAAAAGCAAACTCGTCGAAGAACCCGTGAGATCAACATCAGTGAAATTACGCATAATGATGACGTTGATGCTGCCATTTAATTTGATAATGATTTACATATATTTCACTTTTGTGTATTTAATATGGTTTTTTTAATGATGTTTTTATTTTGTTGTATACATTTTTTTTGTGTTTTTTAAATGTGTTTGTGATGTATTTTTTAGGATTCAGGTTAGAGAATTCATTTGAGCTAAGGAAATGATGAATTGAGCGAAGTAGAGATAAACGCCTAGGCGCTCGGTGCCCGGAGCGAGAATTCGATCTAGAATCCAGAGAAGTCGAAAAGTAGGTATTGGGTTGAGGGCGCCTAGGCGTCGCAACTTAAGCGTCTTGGCGTTAGATGCAGGCGTCTGGGCACCTAAAGTCCTTGCAAGAGGGCTCGTCAGGTGAAAAGTAGGTGTCAGACTACCAGAACTCAAGCACTAGGAACAAGTGCCTAGGCAGAACATATCAGTGTTTAGACACCAATTCACATGTTTAAATAGCTTGAACAGTTCACTAGTGTCGGTATGTGATGGAAAGCATGCAAATCTTTGGCAAAGCCAAAACAAGAAGGGAGATGAGAGTATAGAGGAGAAGAGAGTAGAGGGAATAAAAAACCAACGAAAGGGAGAAGGATAGTACCCTGGAGTAGTCGGAACATTTCAAAGGGGAAATCCTGAGAAGTGTTGTGAGTGTGAGCAAATGTTTTCCAAAGTGAGAACAGGTATAAGCGTGAGCACTTATCCATTTTTGTCCTATAAATGGAGTAAATCACAAGGATTTTGTTACAATTTCATGGGAATCAGTAGAGAACTTCAGTGAAATAGTTTTAACTTTCTTAAAATTTAAAGTTGCAATGAATTTTTTTTTTTTCATTTATAATAAGTAGGACAAAAATATTTCTCTCTCTTGAGTTGGATTTTATGCAAATTGGTGAAAACTTTGTTTATGTGATTGTGTGTACTTTGATTATAAGTTGATGATTTAACATTTTGAATTTAATTTACTTCTAAACTGATCACTTAAGAAGTTAAAATGTGTTGTGAATTAGTACTATTGAGTAGGCTGGTGAAACAATTAGATTAACCTGCATTACTCTAAGAAAATATTAATATTGTTGTTTGGATGGTGTAATCATTAAATAAATTTATAAATACTGAGTTTTTGTGTGGTTAGGGGACTAAGTATAACTTGAAACCAAAATTTTCTTATGACCTCTAGGAGGGGCCAAGGAAAATGTTGTCTCTGATTGTCAGCTTCTTTAGTCAGTTGCATTGATCTGCTTTGCACAATACCAATTCAGTGGAAGCTTTAATTCTTTAACATATTCTAACTCAAAACTATTTATTTGTTTTACTTTTTTAATAAATTAGGATTAGAAACTTTAAATTCATCCAATTTCGAACCATCAAGTTATACTCAAAACTAGTATATTAGAACTTTTCCTAACTTTTGGAGTTCACCCGTTCTTCATGATATTGATACATGAATTAAAATTAGTGTATTACTTGATCGACACATATACTTATATGACTGCAGATACGTCACAACATTTAGGGCATACCATCCACTCAAATATTGTGTATTTGCATATTTAACAAATAGACTTCATTTATATATATATGTCACTTGAACTTTAAAACTCTCAGCTCATTTACCCAATTAAAAAACTCTTTTTCCCTCCAAAAATATTCCCATCCTAACCAATATGCTAACCCTTCTCTGTCACAATTGAACCAAAAATTTCCTAATTACAACCAAATCCAAATATTAAAAAGAAAAAAAAAAAGAAGAAGATCAACTCACATATAATTTATGAAACAAATATATCTGCTTGTTATACTGTCATAATTAATATTAAATTGAACCTCTGTCATTTCTCTTACAAGTCATGCAACCACTTGATGAGATCCTCCTTTTCTATTTCAAAATTTTAGAATTTTCATTAACTTTATAAATAAAAAATTAATTTCGAATGCCTTTAAATTTTGGTGATGGATTGTTGGTATTGTTAGGTAAGATGCCTGTTCTGAAGGTCTTATTACACACAATTGTCACTCATCTCCATCAAATGGTTTGCCTTTTTCAGCTCTAATGGAGACTGTCACGTTCAGCAATACAAAAGAAGAACACTTAGCTCTTCCAAGGCCCCCGCACTTTAAGGTGGTGTTTACCTGCCACTTAGATTCTTGACGACGGAGTTCGAGAGCTCTCAATCGAATTTAATAAATTCAGATTTATGTCAGAAAAGACGCAGAATGCAGAAAAAAAAAAAGACAGAATGCGGGAAAATTCATTTTTCGGAGCCTTAAGTTTAATGTTCAGTTCTTTTCGTGTCTCGCTGGATTTAAGCTAAATTCATTCTTAAATCCTGTTAATAATATGCTACCAAACAACGCCTAAATGTTTAGTCGGTAGCAAAAAAAAAAAAATGCAATTATTGATTTCTTTGGATATCACAAACATAAGCGACATGGATTAGTATTTATTTAAACCTTTGATTAAGATTTAATCTTGATAGTTACTGGTGACATATGGTGTTTGTTAGGATATGATGTGCTTTTTCTTTAAGTGTATTATCATTGATCTTAGGTAATCGGACTAGTTAATTAGTCCCATCAGGGCTTTAAGCTCTCTTTATGGGTAACGATGACATTAGAGTAGTGTAAGCCAAGCGTAATTAATGATTTTCTTTTTTTATTTTTTCATGAGTTTTATTTTTGTTGAATTCTGATTACTTTTGTGAAGAACACTGAGGATTTATAACGAAAGATGGACGAAAGAAATAGAGAGAAATAGAGAGGACACTGTAACCCAAAAGTTTAGATAGAGCCAATATGTAGTTTTTTATCATAGAAATAACCCTAATTAAATATTTCGGGAGCACTTAGTGCACAGTTACATATTTTTCTCTATATTAATAGGGGCATAGTAAAATATTATGGCTCTCTTTCATATTCATTACTGAATTTTTCATCTTTTCTTGTTCATATCGACTTGAATAGGGGTAGTTGATGACCCAACAACTTTATCACCGCTTGAATAGCTTTCAGATGAGAGCCTTCGGTCAATTGGAAGACATAAGGTCGGTCGAAAGGTCGTTGGTCAACTCTTTCAAGGGAAAGTTATGAGAAGAGGCACTCCCATCGTTAAGACAAATTGGGCCATTAGGTAGAGAGTATACTACCGTAATTTGACAGATCGCCCTCCCTGGACAATGGAACCTTCTGAGAGGGTTAGAGAAGCGTTTGTTGGGGCCCTTAGACTATTTTATGAGGAGCTCCTGAATCGGCTGAAAGAGTTTGTTGTAGACGACTGCTTCCATGATTCGACTCCTATCTCTTCGTTCGGCTATCCTTCCATTTGGTTAGCTCACAGTAATCACTGAAGGAATCAACACTTGATATTTCCATCTTTTGACTATCTTGACAGTGTCATTATATTTTTGTCTGTAGGACCCGTTGGATTGTGTCCTTAGATCTTCAGTTCGATGGATTTCTTCAAGATACATGTCATATTTTTAATATATAAATCTAACTAATTTATGGTTTATTTGATTGTTTTGAATGGAAAGTATATTTAAAAATAGAAATTATTTTTACTAATTTAAGTTGATGCTTGAAAATAAATTTATTTTGTTTAAGTGAATTTCTAGGGACCTTGTAAGAAATCATCTTTGTTTCTAATCATGTATTGAGATAAATAATGGATTTAATTTATTTCTTTGCCTTTTAAATTTCAAATTAATTCTAACAATCAAATGAGCCTTAGTTAGGGAGATAAGGTGTTCACAACTCAAAAATATTAAATTGTGGAATTTACATGCTTACAACATATTCATATGTTTATATATCTAACACCCAAACTTTAGTTTTTACATCTATAAAACTCAAACCTTTCATATCATATAAATAAATAGTACATTTTACAACTTCTAAAAAGTGAAACACATCTATTCAGATATAGTAAAAATTAAAATTTAGATGTTAATTATATAAATATATAGGAATGTTGTGATTTGTTTGTAAATTTATAGAAAAAAATAGATAATAAATAATAAATTGAATAAGAAAGTAAAATAATTGAGTGGAATGCTCACCTAATAAAACCAATCCCCACTTAATAGTTCCCTTCTATAATTAATGGAAACTAATTTCCATTCTGATTGGAGGAATAGAGGTGTAAGCTAAAATGACTTGTAATAAAAAGATTTTGTTGCTTTATCTTCTTAGTGGAGGGCTCCTTTCACCACCCACAAGAGCTGATTGTTAGTTGCCTTTTTAACAAGAAGGTTTCAAGTTAATGGCTGAGGTGTTCATAGAAGAAAGTTTTGGCCACATTTCATAAATTTCACAAATTGAAGAATTTTCAAGTTATATAGGTGTTAGTTATGAAGACACAAGTGAATTGAAAATATTCCTTGAATTAATGCATTTACAAAATGATTATATAACTAAGTTAAAAATTAATTCGAGAAATATACGAATTCATTATTGTACGTGACTTTTGAGTTCGCCAACGGTCCAAAGCGAAAGCTCTTTACAGTTTAACTCATTTTTAACAACTCTTATTCAGGCTTTTGGTGTATATATATTACATCTCTTTACAGTTTAACTCATTTTTAAGGAAAGGATTTAGCCCTTTTAATTTCTTTTTTTATTTTTCGCATACCATAAAACTTTTGGTATACATTTGGATTACAACAGGTATCGGGTTTAAGCCCATATCTTTTTCCTTTAATTATGGATGTTTGTTCTTACTGAACATTTACAAGATGATGTACCTTGGTGTATATGCTTTCGGCTTATGATACCCTCTTGTGGATAAGACAAGAGAAAGAGCCAAGGAAAAAGTTAAATTATGAAGGTCTACTTTAGACTAAGAAAACCTTTATTTGAGTAGATTTAAAATTGAATACACAAAATGTAATTTTAGTAGTAGTAGATCTAGTGACATAGTAGTAAAAATAGGTGATCAAATCATTAAAAGAAGTAAACTTTTTAGATATTTCGAGTATATTGCTCAAAGTGATGGTAATATAGATTGTGATGAAATTTGTAGAATTTGAGTTCGATGGTTGAAGTGGAGGAATGCATCGGGTCTACTGTGTGATAGAAAAGTATTGCTTAGGTTTCAAGGAAAATTTTTTAAGATAGTGTGATACCTGCAATGCTTTATGATGCAGAAGGCTAGCCTATAGAAGAGAAGCATAAAATTAAGCATTGCTGAGATGAGAATGTTTTGGTGGATGAGTGGCTTTACACAGAGACAAAATGTGTAACGAATATATTCGTGAAATGGTTGATATAGATCCGTTGGAAGATAAGATTAGAGTCGTCTTAGATGATTTTGTCACATTAAGCGTCGAAAATGTGTGATCCGGTTATGAGAGTTGCTGTTTTAGATTTGACTTATGTTAAGAAAGGTAGAAGTAGACCTAAAGAGAACAGGGCATGTTGAATAAAAAATGATCTTATTTTATTAGCATTAAATGAAAATATGGCACTCAATTAGACACAATGAAGTAAAATGATTTAAGTACGTAGCCGATCCCACTTGTTAGGATAAAGACTTGTTGTTATAAAACTCCTGATATTGAAATAGCAAATAATTTTATTGTGATCTCAATGCATGCATAGATCTCAAATCTATTCAATTATGAATTTCTAATCTTGTTCCTGCCAGGCTCAACTCCTAGAAAAGATATATCAACCAGATATTAGAAAAATATGGAAAAAGCCATCACTGAATGCTGTTTGCATCATTTTATTCTGCCTTTACAGGATTTTCAAATCACCTTATGATTTTATCTATGTAAAAATGAACATTTCACAATCGCTTCAATTGTTACTTTAGACTCCAATTTGCATGAAATAAATAGAAGAATCATATAAAAGGTTAAATAAAATAGAATAATCATTAAAGAAAATAGAAAGAGACAGAGAAAAGGTATATCTGAATATGATGAATTTCACAGCTAGATCTATTTGGTTTAAAGGTGTTAAATGAGAAGTAATAATAATTATAATAATAGGATGTGATAAAGTCATTTTCTTCAATCATACATTTATGGTTATGGAGAATCTCTTAATCTATTTACCTCAAGTTTAACCTCTATTGTAATCTCTCCAAAATTGGTACTTTTCATGCTCACTTAAATTTTTGGGAAATAATGTATTTACATATCCAAGACTTAAAATTTTATATTTATGTTTAGAATATTTTTGTGTCAAAAAGTAGGACTCTAAAAGATCCGAGTCTAAGCGAGCTCAAGCTCGGTTTGTATTCGGCTCGTTTGAAATTGTTCTTGTTCGAAATCTGCTCATGAACAGTGTGTTCTTGTTCGGCTCGACTTAAATATTTTTGTTTGTGTTCGGCTCGAATTGGCTCGTTAAAATGAATTAGGAAAAATAGATGTAGGGCGTTGGATTTGAACCTACATCGTTTCTGCGCAAAAGATGCGCTAAACCATGTGACCACACAAACTATTATGATTTAAACTTCGATTAATCGTGTAATATATATATATATATTATTTTGAGCTAAAACGGGCTGAACACAATGGAACAAAGGGTTTTTCGTGTTCAGCTCGTTTATAATTCGAGCTTAAAAAGTCTATTCGTGTTCGACTAGTTTGTTAAGTAAACGAGCCGAAAAAGAGATGTTTGCAAACACTGAGCTTTTTTGTGGGCCGTACAAAAAAATATTCATGAGAAAATATATTTCACTTTAAAAATTTGGAAGCAAAGACATTTTTGATACGATCTTAGAAAATTTGAGAGTCATGCATATAATAATTAAAAGTTTAGGGGATGTAAATGACCAAATTTGTACGTATTTTTCAAAAGTTACTTGATTTTTAATGCTAAAGCTTTACATCCACCGAGGACTTCTCGTAAAGGTTGGTGAATCTTCCGGTAGTTTCTTCGAGACGTCATGGCTGACATCAATGGAATAAGAGCTTGCAAAATTTAAAAGGCCGTAAATTTTGATTGGTCATCTCTTACGTTTCATATCTATTTGATGAATGAAAAAAATTTGCATGCGATAGAAGTACGCAGCGCTGTGTTCGATATTGGGGTTATATCGAGGGTACAAGGGGGTTACATCAGCGGTATAACCACTTGTAACCTTAATGTAACCTTCTGTAACTTACGTGTAACCTATTAATAAATTCTTAATATATAATAGCAAAAGCGCGAAACTTATTTTAGGGTACATGTAGGTTACAGAAGGTTACATGGGGTTATACCGTGGATGTAACCCCCTTGTACCCTCGATATCGCACGCAGCGTTGCGTATGTCTATCACACCCATTTTTTTTCCCTTAATGAACGCATTTACTATGGTGAGCACAAAGGCCTACCATAATAATCGTGATTTTCTAAATCATCAAGCAAAATTAAATATTTGTTTATCCAAGCCATACTTTGCCATCATGGTCTTTTAAATTTTTATCAACCTGTTACATTAAAATTTGTATTATTATAGGGAGTAGCCCCTTGGAAGGCAAGTGAGCTCTGATAGGAAATTAGAGATAATTAGCTACTGCATTTGATTTTAAAAATAATAGTTAATTATTTAGTTATTAATGAATCAACCATTTTTGTACTTTTATAAATAGCTCAATTTGGAATGGATTATGAATGGTATAAAACATATGATAAGTTCTCCTAACGTTTTGATTATTGTTTCTTCGTCTTCTCTCGTCTAATCTCTTGACTTATTGGCATAATATTTATCTTGCTTATATGTGCACCTCTTCTTGGTTTCTCTCCCACCCAATGTATAGAATTGTTGATATGCTCAAATTACTTTTTATCTTGACCAAAAAATAGCATCGTATCAAGCTCACACAATTTATTCAAAAGGATTTGAACTTATAATAATTATTATAACCATTGTTGGCCTTTATTTTCCAAGTTTGTTTTGGCTTGCAGTCTCTCCTAAGAAAATAGATACTTCTACAAAAAATTTATAGCATATTATAATCATTTTTAGTGGTCTAAACACCACAAAAATGAATAAACAAATAGCAGCACTTTTAGATTGCTAAGAATACTTTTCAACAATAGAAACACTCTATATTGATGTTTTAAACGTAATAATTAACTTCAGTAGCCATCTTGTTTTCTTTTATGCGCAAACACTTTTTTTTGTTACTATAACTATTAAGTTGAGCGGATTCTCAATTCAAACTTCGATCTCTCTCTCTTCGTTCAGAGCCACCAAAGCCTCCTAAATCAAACTCAGTGCTCCATTGACTGCCAAGCTCTATCAATCATGTGCATGTTGCAAATCATCATGCAATTTGTTTATATATTTAATGAATTACAAAAATTATTCTTTTAACTTTATATTTCATTTTAGCCCATGAGATTTTCTTTCTCAAGAACACTTCGCCAAAATAATTTAGCATGTTCCACTAGTATCTTAACCAAATTAGATTTTGAATCAAATAATATTTTGGATTTAATAAAAAAGAAAACCTCATTAAAGTTATTCCGTTTGAAATTCTTATAAGATTATACCCGAGATTACATTATATAATTCGAAGCTTGATGTATAAGCATCAAAATCTATGATTTCATGCACCCAAAATCAAATTAGTCGTAACAAATTTTTAATTGGGATTGTTATGAGCGCTTGGGCCTTTTAAGTGGTCCAAGGGCTGGGCAAAATACTAAGAGCATCCGTCCAAGAATGCTATAGAGCCCAGTGGAGAGAGGTGGTCTTTTAAGTGGTCCAAGGGCTGGGCAAAGTTAAAATTTATTGAATTTCATTGAATTTTAAAGAAAGGCCCTTTTTTGGAAAGAGGTGGTCTTTTTAAAAGCATTAGATTCCCTTTTATTAATCTTTAGTTGGTTAGACAGCTATTGAATTTTATGAAGATTTAAGTCCTCACTAGGTAGTGAAGTGTATGCATGAATACCTTCTTAAAAATAACATAAACAATTGAATAAATTAATAGAATTAAATTCTTATTATAAAAACATGCAATATAATTTTTTTAAAAATAAAATATAATATAAAAATAATAAAAATAATATATATATATATATATATATATATATATAAGTTTTAAACATCTTGTTGCAAAATATATTTACTTTCAAACTACTATGTTATCACTATCCATTCTATTTAAATTAATCAAGCAATCAAATTGAATTATAATATAATACATTACATGAAGGATTGTACTAAGTATTGGAGAAAATAGATTTCTTCCAAGATAATACCATAAAAATTTTCAGGAGGAATAAAATTATAACATTATAGAGATGAATGGTATGAAGCTATGATTAAAGGTTTAGCTAGTTGTAAATCACATACAATGAAATATGAAGGAGACCAACTGAACCAATATAATAGATCAATGTAAAAATTTGGAGCATGCATGTAAGATTATGCATAAGACGATAATCTATCATATTTATTTTATTCTTCTCTTTATGATACTCTTTTATCGTATGATAAGTATTTTGTTGGAGAACAAATTAAGGAAGTACATCGCCCATAAAATGAGTCAAGTACGTTGTCTCATGGAGCAAATTGGTATAAAAAAAAACATTTCTGCCTATTAAAGGAGAAACATATTTTTAGTGTAGATTATGCCAAAAATCCTTCATGATGAAGCACACCTAAAGTATAAACATCAACTAAAGCTGAACCATGAAAAAAGTTATTTGAAATTGATTGTTTACTTTTTTTCCTATTTAGTTGCTTCACTACAACAATCATTTTTATCATCAACTTAATAATCTCCATCTCGTCAAAGTCAAGTTAAAATATTCATAATCAATTCAACCCTACCACCACTTCCACATTCACTTAGGCACATCTAAATCTACATTTAGTGTTAGACCCTAGCTATTTGGATTGGATTTACATCCAAAAGTGTTCCTTGGAGCTTAAACTATTTCTTTAATATAAATTTTGATTGCAATATAGGTGAGGTAAAAGCAAGGCGCTCCACTACCCGACCATTCATTTTTTATGGCATATTGTTTTACTTTTATAAGAGTATAATGATCGTGATTTATAATCATGTGAATTTGAACTTGTAATCTCGATATCAATTTAAGAGATTTTAAAGTCCCGTCATTACCACCATTGATAAGTTAAAAAAAGCCAATTGAAGAATAAAATTCCAAGAAATTAAATTTGAGATTCCTGAATTGTAAGAGCGTAAATGTTTTATATTATGCTTTAAAATATAGTGATTATAAAAAAAATTATAACTTGAGAATATGAAAAGCTATTTGAGACAAGCTAGTTCTTATCTACAATGAAATGTATGAAATAAGGGAAATAAGATTAATACCATAATGAACACTTATAATATATTAAAGTGAAGCATATAAAATTATTAAAAGTGTCAATAATCTTCATACACTTGATAAGGAGCACTAAGACCAGAAACAAGTTTAAATAATATTATTTTTTTTTATCAAATGAGAGAGATCACAAGGTAAAAATTACATATAAATTTAGGAAACCAAGTACTCATATTATTGAGTATTTGCATGATTCTCTAGTAGGACAAGATTAAAAAAAATAGCTTAAGGGAAGATGAGAAAAATAGCAAGAAAAAAATTAGAAAATGTTGCAATTAAATATCATGGCTTCAATAACACTTATTCGTAATACTTTATTTGACATTAATCGGGCCATTATTGGTTTGAAATAGAAATATCTTTAAAAAAAAAAAACATACAAGTTAATTTATATTCACATAATGCTAAACTCAAAAATGAATTATAACAAGCATACGAAAATAATTAAATAAAACTAATTTATATGATAAAATACTTATTGAAAGCTAATGTTGAGTATTTATAATATATAACTCAGAGAAATTTTAGTGCTCATACATTTCATGTTTCGTTGGATATTAGGATAGTTTCATATTTTAGACGTATGAATAGACAAATGCTTGGTGTATAGTTTATCATGGCTTAGAAATCATTTCAAAAAATTCTAATAGTTAAAAAGTATGCAAGTCACCTAAAAAATGTAAGGATTCCAAAATTTGGAAATAATCTTTCACCATAACCAAAGCCTTAGTTAAAATCATTACATGCTTTAATACAAATATTGTAAAGTCTTATAGTTCTACACACATTATTATTTCACAATTGCACATCTATTATATCATTTATAATAAGAAACAAAGCTCTATCATGACACATTTAAAATTAATATGATGATTTAGGCATTTATATGCAAATCTAATATTTTTTTCTTAACAGAGTTTGCTAAAGAGGATATTAGTGAAAACAATGATTATTTCTTAAGTCGTATATCATGTGCAGTGGATTCATCCAAGAATCATCTCTCAAACGCAAATTTTATATTGGTTCATGAAAGGTAAAAATTCTTTGACCTATCAAACTTACAAATCTTGGAATTCATGGAGATCAATCTTTTTTTCTTATGATTAATAAGTTTTGCTTCAAGTCACTTGACACACTGATAAGAATAAATCTGTCTTTGCTAACAAAAAAAATCTTCACTTTGATCCACTAATTAGTAGAAGCCACAAAAAAGAAGAAGCGACAATCATAATACATGAATTAAAGTCACTCAATGACTTTCCAATTCTCAAGTATGCCATTGTATAATGAAAAGTTATAAGAAACCCAAAGAATCTCATGTCAAGAGATAATCTCATACGATTTTGGTTACCTTAAACCCATTACTTGATACCTTTTAATTTCTTAACAACATTAACTAATCAAATTATTATGAGAAAAGTTAAAGAATTATCAAATTTCTTATCTTTGAATCCTACTCGTTGACTTTTTATTTGTTCGATGTCCGCATACTATAATGAAAAAACAAGGAACAAAAATCAAGTTAATTAATCTTATTCACACAATCTTATGTACATTATGTTGTTGATCTTATAAAAATTCTAAATGATGCAAACATGATTTAAAAATGAAATAATGGTGAAACAAAAAAAGTTCAAAAATCAAGCAAAGACATGTTAATGATGAGAAAATACATAAATTTAATAATACAAAGTTCAATTATAATAAGATGGTTAAGATCAAGTGTGCGAGCATAATGGAGGGTTGTATTTGATCTACATTCCTTATTATCATGGTCAGCCTCCTCCTTGAAAATTCATAAATGAAATGATCAAAATCGAGGAAGGTAAGTCCTATTTAAGATGTAAGTGTGTATAACTACCTTTGTTTGGGCACAACATATAAATAATTAAATTCAGTCTGCCTTTTATGATAGATTTGTTTATCCCCTTCCACTTTATAAAAAAATATATACATATGATGCAATAGGGACCATTTTCTTTTTAAATTAAGTAGGGTCAAAGCTTATAGTATTATATATATCATTTCCATTTTTTTAAGTGTTTCATATTTCTTTAATGTTATGGTCTATCACATATTTCATTGATATATGTGATGGATTTCAATAGGCCTAAGGCCTTCCTTATAAGCTTTAGTCATTCATTCCCACCTTTAGTCATCAACTTTTACTACATAAATAAATTCCATGTAAAAGTATTTGATTTATAACATAATAAAATTAATTATACCTATATTCAAGTTCTTCGAAGTTTAATTTGATGATCTTCACCACTTTTAAAGTCCTCTGGTGAGATTTCAATGTGATTAAATTAAAACTTTTTGGTGATGCTACAAGGCAATTATAGTCATCTTGCATCCTTATTAGTAAACAAATAAGTGATCTATTTTGAGCCAATGCATACTCGAGAAAACCCCATGGGCCTAGAAAGAGCCCAACTTTTTCATAAGACAACTCTTATACTGGATGCTGAAGTGACAGCTGACACCCATCAGTTGTCGAGCTGGCTTACCAAGGTAATTGCAGACCTTGCTAGTCAAAGTGTCAGGAATCAAGTATCACCTGCCAGACTAATCTGTTGAGGTGACCTATCGATCTTTTAGCAAAAGTTCATCAAGATCATCTAATCACCGAAGTGAAAATTAACATGAAAGGTCGAACACATGCCTATGTCCATTTACGTGCCCCATGACTCCCACATCACCGACCTTTTCGATAAGACAGTTTGGGCTGGCTTTGTATTGTATAGTTTGTAATTTAAATATTCTTATCAGTGAATGAGGAATGGTGCTACCTCTCTAAAACAAGGGGGCCCATTACCCTCTTCCTAGTTCCTCTTACATGTGTTTCCCCCGAATTGTATGAGCTCACTGATGCGGGACCAACATTATTATTTTCAATGCATCTCTCACCTATTCTCCTTAAAACTTTCAGCTGAAGCTTGATTTTCCCTGTTGAACCATCCCCATTAGTCGCTTTATACTTCCACAGACCTATTCAGCATTAAAGCATACAAAATAAATCACAAAGAAAACCCGACCACTCATAATCAATTTTTTCATTAAATTTTTAGCCAGTATTAAGCTGTTACATATTCTTGGAATATATATTCTGTAATATAAAACTAAATTTTGCGATAAATTACTTTGTTTTGTAGTTAGGGCTGTCAAAACAGCTCGTTGTTCGCGAACAACTCGTGTTCGGCTTATTAAGAAGCTCGTGTTCCGCTCGTTCGCTAAGTTAACGAGCCGAACATGAACAAAAATTTATTTGTTCGTGTTCGGCTCGGTTTGGCTCGAAATACTACTCATCAAGTATATATATTGATGAGTAGTATTTTTTTAAAAAAATTAATTAACTACAACTCTACAAAGATTTATAATCCATTAAAAGTATTAATTAAGAAAAAAAGAATAAAAATTATTAAATTAGATTCACATGATGTTTTAATATAAACTATAATTTTTAAATCTTTTCTCATTCCATAACATCTTATAGCTACGTGATTAGAGTTGTCAAAACGACTCTTTGTTCGTGAATTGCTCGAATTCGACTCGTTAAACAAACAAGCTGAAAACAAACACATTTTTTTAACTCGAAATATAAACGAGCCTCATTTACATCCCTATTTGTAGTTCACATCGAGAAAATCAAATATTTAGAAGAACTGAAATTGAATAAAATATAACAATATTTAACTAACTGCAACAATACATAACCTTAATATTAATTTATTTAAAATTATATATATATATATATATATATATATATATATATATATATATTTATTTATTTATTTATAATTATACAATAATTTACGTAAGCTATATATATTATGTTTTTATTAGGAGTATCTTGCCGTTCTTAAAATATCATCGAACGTCAAAATGTCAATAAATGATTAACAGCTCATCTGCTGCCAATTCAGCTCATCAAAATCCAAATTCTATTAATCACCAGAATATTTCATGCTAAAATTAACAAATAAAAATTAAAAAAAATTGTCCTTTATATAACGTTTCGTCCCACTCGGGGCCGAGAAATCACAGCTGTCAGGCTCCGCTCTCCATCTCCATCACTCTTCCTCCCCTCGGCTTGAGAAATGCAGAGGCAATCACTGGGATCGCCGAGCTCCAAACTCGAAATCCATGGCGATGCAAGGATCCTCAAAACAGAAGAGAAGCGGAAGGCTGGATCCTCACCCGCGTCAGATTCGCCGGCATCCATTTCCGCGGAAGATACCAAGATGGAGAAGCCGATCCGTCCGCTTTCGAAGTCCGGGAGATCGATCCACCTCGTCCCCATCCTCATCCTCCTCTGCTTCACGATTCTATACATATTCTCCCGCGAACCCTCTGCCGAAGGTAATTCTTGATCACGCCTTTGTATCTGTTTACTTGCATCTTTGCACATTCTTACATCGATCTGCGACTCATTAGATTTATCGAGTTTCGGTGGATTCTCGAGACCGGCGAATCGCAAAGGTAGAATGTCGTTCGATTATTTGATTAATAAATAGATCTCAGTTTCTTGTTGAAATTAGGTTTTCTTTAGATATAAACGCAGGAATGTGGAGCCATCGGGTGCTGAAGGCGACGGGAAAGGTTCGCCATCGGAGAATGGGACCTCCGTAGGATAGTCTCCGACATCAGAGATGAACGCCGGCGAAGTTTCCGGCGGTTGCGAATATGCGCCATGCTTGATTTCTGCATATTTGTGCTGGATGAATTTTTCATCGTTACAAAAAAAAAAAAGGGAAGAAGAAAATGGTTGAAAATGATGGTCCGGTGGATATATGGAGTCTTTCCGTTGGGATCTTTTTGGCTAAAGTCCGCGGCGCTAGCTGCCATTGCAAATCAGCGCCACAGCAAATGGCATCCAGCATGCTGTAAAGCAGCTCTGTCTGACAGGTTGGCTTTATTACTATTCTTGATTTACGTTTTTTATTTTAAATTTTCGCTTTATATTCAAGTTCTGTACAATCGCAGAAAAAAAAATCACATGTTTCTAGACTTGACAGATTGATAATTTTGTGAAAAACTACCATAAATTTGAGTGAACAATTCGGAAGATTGTCATCGCAGAATGATATTATTTTATATGATTTTCTTTAAAAAAATATATGAGATAGTTAGGGGTGTAACACAAGGGAGCACAGGCTCGGCTCATGTTCTACTCGTTTATATTTCGAGCTCAAAAATTGTGTTTGTGTTCTGCTTATTTGTTTAGGAGCTGAACACGAGCCGATCACGAACAAAGAGATATTTTGACAACCCTAATCAGGTAGTCATAAGATGTTAACAATTGGGGTAAAATTTAATATTAAGAGATCATTTGAATCTAATTTAATAATTTCTATTTTATTTTCTTAATTAATTCTTTTAATTGATTATAAATTTTTGTAGTCTGCAGGCAATTAAATTTTTTAAAAATACTACTCATCAAATATATATATATATATATATATATATATATATATATATAATAGAATTTCGAGCCAAAACGAGTCGAACACAAATGAACAAATATTTATTTGTGTTGTTTGTGTTTAGCTCGTTAACTTAGCAAACGAGTCGAACACGAGCTTTTTAACGAGTCGAACACGAGCTGTTGCCGAACAACGAGCCATTTTGCCAGCCCTAAGGAGATTTTTTTTTTATCTAATGTTAATTTATTATGTCATGTCTCATGTTGGTTTTCATAAAATTGCGTGAAATTAATGAGGATAAATATTTGCCTACTTTGCTATCACCATTGATAATTGGAATGAATTAATTTGCATTGGATTACAATGACTTGTGAAGCGCATTTACATACATATCACATAATTCCTGTGTATTTATGTATCTAACACCAACATTTTTCTTTTTATACTTATACCACATTTTTTTACATCAAAGCAAAAATATCGCCAAAAAATCAGGGTGAGCATTGAATGTACCGATCCACGACGGCTTCATTGCTTGGAAGAGGTGATACAGTGTGACTTAATTTATGGGTGCGGATTAAGACTTAATTCTTTTATTAAATTTAAGAGTAAATTTAAATTTATGCTGACAGGCATTAATGGTGTAATTGATTCAAACTAATTAATGATTTGACTTTTTTTTAAAATATTAATATTAGATTTTAAATGAGGTTTAAAGTTGGTAAATAGCACCTAAAATTTGGGCATTTATATGCATAGCACTTAATAACTATGTATTTATATATCTAACACTTCAACTTTACCTTTTATGTCTAAATCACTTAAATCTTTTGCATCACATAAAAATATCAACTTTTAAAATTTTAAAAAGTGAGGAAACTTTCCTACGTAATTAAGATATAGGAAAGAATCTAAGAGAAATTTAAATTCAATTCTCCCAAACAATCAATTCAGACAATTTAAATCAATAGATTTACTAAATCCTTCATTTTGGTAGATGTAGTGTGAAAATCTGGAATGTGCTATAGCCCGGGTAGGTTTTTTTATTTTTTATTTTTTATTTATTTATTTTTTTTTTATTTTTTTTATTTTTTTTTCTTTTGAGTGATTTTGATTTTTGAATTTGATCTTGAATGATTGAAAGATTAAGCTTTTGACTAATAAGATGACTTGAGGAGACGGGTAAGGGGGGAGTGGTGGGGTTAGTAATTTTGAGTTTAGGATTTGAGCGGGCAAAAGGTTTTTATTTTTGGTGTGAAATTTGAGTGAATCTTGATAGAAAAATTAAGCTCTTAACTGAGAGACCAAGATGGCTTACGTAGCAGCATCAACAATTAAGGGTGTAGAAGAGCTGAACACGAGCGAGCCCAGGCTAAGCTCGTGTTCGTCTCTTTTGAATATTTAAACAAAAAAAGTGTGTTCGTGTTTAGCTCGTTTGCTTAGCGAGCCGAACATGAGCAATTCACGAACAAAGAGCCGTTTTGACAACCTTAATTACACAATCGTAGGATGTTAAAGGTTGGGGCATGATTTAAATCTTATAGTTTATATTCTATTTTCTATATATATATATATTTGATGAGTAGTCTTTCGAGCCAAAACGAGTCGAACACGAACAAAGAATTCTTTATTCTTGTTCAACTCGTTTATATATCTAGCACAAAAAGGTATTCGCGTTTGGCTCGTTAACTTAGAGAACAGTTCAAACATGAGCTTCTTAATGTGCCGAACATGAGCTGTTCATGAACAACGATCCTTTTTGACAACCCTAGCATCAAGCAGTTGCAAAGATCCAGCCCAGAGATCAGCAGCAGGAGCCATCACAATTCTTCACTTTTAATCTTACATTTAGCTTCTTGTGAAGCAAAGAACAATTCTTCACGCTTCTGCTTCATCTATCACTTTCTTCTTATTTCTTTATCTGATCACCAAAAATTGTAGCATGTTACTCAAAATCATTGAACTCCTTTCTAACCTAGAGAAGGATAAAAAGGAATTTCCCCCTAAATAGATAAATATTAATGCTTTTTTTATTCGCAAACATATTTTATATCATTAGTAAATAGTAGTTCCACATGTCAATGGATGTATGATTAATTAATGATTTCATTTAAATAGTTTTTTACATACCAATATCCAACATTAAAAATAACATTTTAATCCCCCTAACTTTAAAGATAGTATTTTAACAGCTCTTTTCATTACAGCTACCCTCCTAAACACGGAAAAAATTTGCGTGCGCTAGACGTACGCGGCGCTGCGTACGATATTGGGGTTATACAAAGGGTGCAAGGGGGCCCTGTAACCTTTTGTAACCTACCTGTAACCTAAAATAAGTTTCGCGCTTCTGTTATCATATATTAAGAATTTATTAGTAGGTTACAGGTAAGTTACAGAAGGTTACAAGGAGGTTACAAGGGATTATACCGTGAATATAACCCCCTTATACCCTCGGTATAGCCTCAATATCGTACGCAACGCTGCGTACGTCTATCACACGCAATTTTTTTCCCCTCAACACTCAAAATTTATAGATGAAAAAGCACATTTTGCGTTTAAAAAGAAATAATAATTTCGGTAAGTTTCATTTGTGTGGATGTAGGGTTGGTTGTTCCTTCAATTAATTAAACAGTCATAGCCCGCATGGCAGTTGGCAGTGCAGACGCCTCTGCTGCTCTGAATTCTTTTTGGTGCCTTGGCTCACGTGGTTCTCTTCAAGTTGGAGCCGCGTAAAACCATTAAAGCCTTGTAATACGTGCGCCGAACAGTAATAAAACATTTCTTCGTATATCATCAAAATATTTATATGAATCTGTTTGTATATCTGTTACATGAGTGAAAACATTGATATTTGCAGCAGCAGCACCAACAACAACAACAACAAAAAATCTTCGTGTAATTGTTTATCAATTTTTATCCTTGATGAAGTTTGCTCCACTCCTCGAAACCCTGGCAGCTGACTCAATTTTAACTGAGCTAATGACACGCGGGCGTGCTCTCCAATTTGTATTTTTTTTAGCTTAAATTTTTTAGAAAAATAAATTTGATACATCTCCAATAAATTATTATCATCCAACATGAATTTTGATGTGTTTTTTGAATAAAATCATTTCAAATGCGAATTAAAAATCGAATCTGATGATACCAAAATTGGTCCAATGAGAATTTAATCAAGTCCAAATTAAGCCATTAAAGCTCATTTAGAGGCTCCAAACCATTGATTGGTGTCGAATGACTCCAAATTTGACATATTTATATTCAAATCAGGTGTCATCACGAGAGCTTCTTTAATTCTGAGATCATTAAGACCCTAAAATTATCAAAAAAAAATCTTATAATCAAGAGAGATCAATATACACGTCTGATCAGATTGTTTTGAAAGTTATTCCCTAGAAGACCAAACTCTTTCTCTCGAAGGGGTTATAAATAGACCCCCCTCACTTTACTTGGAGGAGAGAGGATAATAAGTCAAACTCTAGTGTTATTATAGACTAAAGACCCGATAATAACTTTCGTTCTCTGAAGCTGTCAACCACAGTCGACCACCGATTATCGTTTACCACTGTTGGCTGCCCTTTACTCGCTGTGGTTGGCAAACTCTTTGTTTTCAAATATAAGATAAGGAATTATCTCGAATACAGTGTAATGAAGTATCCCAAATACGGTGTAATAAATAACACTATATTGATGATCTGACGGAAATGCCTATGGATAATTGCATACCACCGTATTTAGAATACAAAGACTATCCCCAGATTCCTGAAGTTTAGTATATGTTATATACTAACAAATGTTCTCTCTCACGTAAAACAACAAACTTGAGATACTGACTGCTACTACAACTTCTAATTACTATATGACCAACTACGACATAGTTGACTAACTGTTATTGTAGCTACCAACTACGACCTATGTGGTCAAGTACGACCTATGAGACCAACTACAGTCTATGTGATTAACTTCTATTGCAGCTACCAACCAAGGCTTATGAGAACATCTACGGCCTATATGGCTAACTGCCACTGCAACTATCAATCATGGTCTATATGACCAACTACGTTTTATGTAGCTAACTACTATTGTAGTCTTCAACTACGGCTTAGGTGGATAGCTACTACTATAGTTCCCAACTATAACATTTGTGATCAACTGATATTATTGCAATCACCAACTGCTGCCCCTATGGCCAACTGACTATATTTTAGTCACAAAGTATGACATGTCACCAATTACGACTTATATAGTTAAATGCTACTACGGCTTTTAATTGTGGTCCCTATGATCAACTGATGCGATTGTTGATACCTACGACAAATGTAGTTAACTATGGGATATAAGGCTAACTGCTATTACAACTTTCAACAACGGCCTCTGTGGTTGGCTACGCTCTTGCAGGCATCAACTACAGCCCATATGACAAACTACGACCAATGGGTTTAATTGTTATTGCAACTACCAACTACGGTCAATGTGACAAACTACGACCAATGAGATCAACTACAGCCTATGTAGCTAACTACTATTGTAACTACCAACTACAACCTATGTGACATCTATAACATTATCAACCAACTACATCCAATGTGGCATCCATGACCTTATCAACCAGCTACATCCAATGTGACTAATTGTTATTGTATAGCTTCCAACGATGACATTCATAGCCAATTGACATTATAATTGTCCCTAATTAAGACTCTGTGACCAACTAATCTTATTGCAATAACTAACTACAACCTCCGTGACCAACTGACGTTGTTGTAGTCACTAATTATGACCTATATGACCAACAAACGTTATTGCAGACACCACTATAGTCAACTACTATTATTACGTCTTTCAATTGCAACCTCTTAGCCAATTGCTGTTATTGCAACCACAATCTATGATGTTTGTGGCCAACTATTGCTATTACAGACAAAAAATTATATATGTTGTAGCCTAATGATGGCTATTATTGTTGAACTATTGTACATCTGTGATTAACTATTTTGTAATGTCATCTTCTTTAATTCAGGAGAAGAGTGACAATATGTACTTACAAGCTCATAATGAATTACTTTGATTGGATCAAGTGTTTTGATTTCTCTTTATAAGATTTTATCAAGGTAAAAAATTATAGTGTCTTCTTCCGCTATTATTCTATTATCCATATATGCTAGATATTTGTATAGCAATAAGATATTACATTATCACTCTACCATCACGAATCTTCTAGTAGGCAACAACATTGTATATAAATGATGTATTTTTTTAATTTTTGCTTCATAAAACTTCAAAAGACGAATAACTATAATTATAAGATGTTCAAATTAATATTAATTTTCTCTCCATGGATTTAGAGCTGAGTAAGACAACTATTAAAGCAACAAGCGGTGGTGGTCGAACATAAATTCACGATGGAAGATCATAATTAGGTGATAATAATTTGATGATCATACTTGGGCGAATATAATTCATAAGCGGTGGTGAGCAACCACAATTCAATGGTGGTGGAGGTGGTTGCCCAACAACAACAATTTGATGGCTATGAATAAAAAATGGTGATATGATCAGCATGGTTGAGAAATGATAGAAGTGACTATGGAGGCAAGAAAGCAAATATCAAATAGTGGTAGTCCGAAGGCGGTGGTTGGCTGATCGCAATCTATAATGAAGTTGATCAAGCAACCATGTTAGTGGATAGGAAGTGGTGGTCAGATGGTTATAAAAACATAGTGGCGTTCTAATGATAGTGATTTGATGGCAATATGACTATGATGGTGAGTTAAAGATCAATGATTGACCTCTCGATTCTTTTCAATCTCGAGTCTAAATAATTTCTTCATGTAGAGAGCATGGGCTTATTTATAGATTTTAGAATTCACATTTTTGTGAATGTCTTTGAGAATCACAATACTCCATCAAATGAATAGAGCAATCTTCTTGATTATAAGATATTTTTTTGAGTGTTTGAGCATATTGATGACGTCAAAATTAAGATTTATTGAACTTGTTAAATTCATCTTCACCAAAAAGCTCAATTTGACCATAAGCATGCAGATTATGATACCATTTATCTTCTTGGTCATAAGATATTTTCCGAGCATTTGAGTATATTGAAGATGCCAAAATTAAGATTTATTATACTTGTTAAATTCATCTTCATCAAAAAGCTCAATTTAATTATAAGCATGCAAATTATGATATTATTTAGTTCTCAAATTAAAGTCACAAAATTTTCAAATATGATTCAAATAGTTCTTTTTTAATCATGTATCAAGATTTAAAGTCCAGTGTGTGAATTAGCAGAAATGAATGAATCTAATTTTATAACTTGAAAGGAAATAATAAAAATAAGATTAAAAAAATAACAACAATAATTGTTTTGTGCCAGAGAATTCACGATTGTGAGTTATATTAACGACTTAACATTGTACAAAAAAATTAATATACATGTAGATAAAAGAAGAGCTGATAGATCGGAAATCAGAAGGTTTTATGTGAAAAACCTAAAGGGAAAAAATTCATAAGATCTGGTTTATAATTGAAATGATTCTACTCTTCAGATATATGCTACAAGTTATTGTCTGCCTTCATTATCCTGAAAGTAATGTTATAAGAGAGAAAAAAATCTGACTTAACTTTCATTGGAGTTTTAAAAATTATTACAGAAGTGATTGAGAGCCAACAATAACAATGGAAGACCAACGGTAGAGGTTTTGATGGAGAAATTCCTTCATTATCATCAATAGTGGTTGTCGCTAGGCAATAGTGATATATCAATAGTAGTAGCAATAGTTAGATGATGATAATTCGATTATATAGATTCAACAACATATGTCTAATGATGGCAATAGTGTCAATCGAGCACTAGTGGTCTGATGAAAACTATGATAGCGGCTAAGCAAAAGTGGTAGCAACAAGAGGGTCAGGCATGTGATTGTGGTCTTGTGGTTGATAGGCGATAGTGGTCTGACGATACCGGTGGCAAAGAGATAGTAACCCGGTGAAAGCGATAATGGTCTGACAACGACCTAACAATGGTGGTTCAACAATGATATTGTATTGTGATGACGATAGTGGAGGCCAGATGACGGCGATCTAACTAAGGTTGTGAAAACCTGACTAGACATTAAACCGGAAGAAAGGGTCAGGATTCATTGACTTGATGGGTTGAACCGAATGACGTAATAAATATAAAAATTGATTAATTATAAACTAAATAATATAATAATAATATAAAAATGCAAATATAAATATACAAATATAAAAAAATAAAATAAAAATCAAACTCGTTTCCCTAATAGATGTTTTTTACCTTTTTGAGTTGGTAACATAACTGGAAATTAATGGTCACCTTTTTGCTTTTTTTTGAGTTGGGAAAACATGCACGTGACCAGTGAAAAATGACAAGGAAAATATAAAGTAATATTCATGTTTTCAAAAGATAAACCCGATTCTCCCGTAAAAAACAGATACTCTGGTTTGCAGTGGGACTAGAGGTTCAGTTGACTCCCAACGGTTCAATAATAAAAAGAATCAAGAATGGGTTTCAAATCTGACCAGCCACCGATTCACGGTCGAACCAGCTTGGTCGGATTTTAAACCTTGGATCTAATGACAAAAATGGTGGTTTGATTAGGTCTACCGCGTGACGACAGAGGCTATGCTAGTTGGCTAGTTGTTGTAGCTACAACAACGTCAACCATGTGATTGTGATCTTGTGATTGATAGACAATAGTGGTCTGACGATAATGAGCGCTAAGAAATAGTGACCCAACAAAGACAGTAACGGTCTGACGACGACCTGGAGACAGTGGTTTGACAATTATGGTGTATCGTGATGATAATAATGGTGGTCAGATGATGGTGCTCTGAAGATGAAGATGTGGTTTGACGATAATGACAATGGTCTACTAACTGAGGTTGTGTGAGCAGGGTAGCTGTTGTCCGACGACGAGGGCGGCAGTTAAGCGATATAGATTTGGTGATTGTGATGGTGTCAATCAGGTAAAGGCTTACCAACAACAATGGATGTGGTCCAGCAATGTCAATCATTAGATGATGGCGTGGCGATGATAGTAAATGTGAATTATGATTCGACAATGACAACAATGGTGGTGACAATGCCATTTTCTAGGTGATGGCAGTCCAACGACAATGGTGGGGGCCTAGCAGTGTCAGTTGGCATCAATAGTTTTAGGGCGGTGGCAACCAAGTGATGATGGTGGTGGTTTAACGGCTAAGGCAGTGTGAGCGAAGTAGCGGTGGTCTGGTGATTGTGGTGGCGACCGAGCGACGGTTATCCGAAGATAGTGATGTTGTCAGTCAGGAGACGGTGGTATGGCAATTACGGCGACCCGATGAAAGTGGTTTGGTGTGGCGATGGCTGAGAAATAATGATACGCTGATGTTAAACTACAATAATCATAGCAAATGGACAATGATAATCCAGAGCAAGCGGCTTAATGGTGGCGAAGGCAACTGAACGTTGATTGAGTGATAGTGGTCTTGTGACAACGACAGCATGGTGATAATGGTTCAACATGGTGATGGCGATCTAATGTAAGTGGTCTAAGAAGGCTTCTTTGGTCTTGCATGTCGCGACAACGGTGGTCCATCGACAACAACAATAACTCAACGTTGGTTGGGTGATAGTAGTTTGATGAAAACAATAAACAAGTGATGGTGGTCTGACATGGCGATGGTGGTTCGACAAAGTTGGGTGGTCCAATGTCAGCTGTGACGGCTTCAACCTGTAATGTTGGTCTGATTGCAGCAGCCTGACGAAGGTGTTTTGGTGTGGCGGTGACTGAGAAATAATGATGTGTTGACGATAATGATGAACTACAATAGGATCTAGAGAAGGCAACTTAACAGAGGTTGAGGCG
>NEWO01000122.1:479170-501901 GCA_003013225.1 Phalaenopsis aphrodite | reverse complement strand
GCCTATTTATAAATTTTGAGAGTAGGGAGTAACATTCTCTGTAAATACTGCATGATTTCGGACCATTCCAACGGCGAACCAAAATGATTCCCTTGATCGAATGTTAATTTGTGCGTATTTAATTTTTCTCAATGATGTCAAAATTAAGTGATCATAAGCTTATTAGATTCATCTCGTCAAAACACTTGATTTGTTTATAAGCTTATCATATTGGAGAGCATTATATTTTAAGTACATAATCTGAACTAGCTTGGACTCGGATCATATCATCTTTTACCATTTGATTTGTCTTACTGAGACACTTCATTTGATCTCCTCCGTAAATAATGCATGACTCCGAACCATTCCAACGACGACCCAAATGATTCCCTTGATTGAATGTTAATTTATGTGTATTTAATTGTCTCTATGATGTCAAAATTAACGGATCTTAGGCTTGTTAGGTTCGCCTCATCAAAACACTTGATTTGATTATAAGATTGTCAGATTGGAGAACAGTCAATTCCTTAAAATATCTTCCAAAGCTTATATTTATGCTTCTAAGTACATGATCTGAGATTGTTGGGACTCAGATCAGATCATTTTTTGGTCATTAACTTTGTCTTACCTAGACAATTCATTTGATCATAATGTAAATTTTAAATTGATTTTTTGAGCTTCCAATCCCAATTCAAGTGAATTTTTTTAGGGGCTTATTATTAATAATAATAATGATGATGAATATTATACTTCTAAAGATGGAAATCGACGGCACCATATTTAATCCCCAGGATAGCATCCCAACCTGGAATGTCACATTCTCCACGAAGCGAAGTTCTACCTAACAGTATTATTAAGTCGATGTTTCGGCTACGGCTTATCCGCTCAATAGGCCCCGCCTGACTTTGCATGTGATTCTTATAACGATAAAAGGGATCAAAATTTTGTGTTCATCCTTCATTTTAAGTTTCTATTTTGGGGGCATTTACTTCCATACCACAAATTTCCTATGTATTTATATCTCTAATACTAAAATTTTACTTTCTATAACCGTATCAATCAAATCTTTAGTATCACACAAAAAAAAACACTAATTTAAATAAAAATAAATAAAATACACCTTTCCAAAGGTAAGAATGTAGATATGCATGTAAAAATTAAAGCGTGGGTGATAATCATGTTGATACAAAGAAATTAAGTGGTATGCATGTAAATCTTTTTAATGATGAGAAAATTAAGAAATAATTAATCTATATATATATATATATATATATATATATATATATATACACTTTACAATTTTTATGCATTCACATAGCAAAGACCTAGGGTTTGTTTGGGACAGCTGTAGTTGTTTGAAGAAACAGTTGTGAACCTACTGAAAATGAAGTTGTGGTGGTTATTATAATTTTTTTTTTTTTGAAGAAGTTAGACCATCAATTACTAACAGCCACTGCAGGTAGCCAGACCTGATTGAAAGAAGCAATTTTCAGCTACAACTTTTCGATAACGCAAGCAAAACACAGTTTTTTCAAACAAAAAAAAACTACAGTACAGCCGCCACAACACACCCCCAAGATTGATATCTATATTTATAACATGGTACTGAAAATTCATGAATGAAAAGATGTTTTTCATCGTTATAAGTTTGTTAATATTTCTGATGTGATATAAAATTTTTCAGTGCTACTTACATAAATTAAAATTTTATGAGTTAAATATGTAAATATCTAATCATTCTATGGCATGCATCGAAAATTAAAGAGCCAATTTTAAGTTTGATGCTTTTATTAAAAGCCGGGACAAGATAGATTAACTTTAACTTGAGAAATGAGTAAAAACTACTTCTCTAATAAGCTGCCTGAAAACAGTTAATTTTTTTTCGCCCATTTTTAAATTGGTGGTCTAGAGTTTTAGGATCTATTTGGGATTCATTTTTCAGTGCTTTGCTCCACCATTATGATACTTTAGATTGATGATTGTCATCTTATACTTTCCAAAACTTCATGTAATAAGAATATAATTTAATTTTTTTTATAATAAGATGCTATAATATAATAATTGATATGTAATAAGAAGATATTTTTATTTTTTTTATAATCATTTGCTATAATATAATAATTGAAAGAAAGTTGAATATTTATAAGAAAATATATCTATACCACTCCCAATAGCTTTTCAAATGAGGACTATCTTGACACTTCTATAATGAAATTGAAATGACTTCATGAAAATAAGCAAGGGGACTATTTTGACACAACTAAAAGAAGACGTACAAACATCTAAATTTTTATAATATACAATGTAAAAAAATACTATAAATAAAATATATTGGTTTAAATAAGTATAAATAGAATTCAAGAACTTATTAATGGGTTCTAGTGGTCCGGCATCATATAGGAATTATGAAAGAATACTTAGCACGTAGTTCTTATACATTTACATATCTAACACCTATATTTTAATCTTTACAAGCATAAAACTCAAATCATTAATATCGCATAAAAAATATCAATATTACTCTATCTTTAAATATGAAATCAATAACTTTATACCACGAAAAATGCTAGCTTTAGATGTTAGAAATGTGAATACATTAGAATTGTGTGGAATGCATAAATTTCCCATAAAAATAAGTATCAGCTAACTTAGTTCATAGATTTGAACATTTAGCTTTTCAGACAGCTGTTACGTCCTAACATTCAACTGACAGATGACAAAAAAATATTTTGCAACAAATTTTGTTGAATTTAATTGGCAAGGAATTTTTATTTTTTTATTTTTAAATCTACCACTACAGGTAATATGGTGTAAAAAACAAAGAAAATAAGAACATAACAGAGTGCACGGATCAATCCAAGCAGTCACATACAGGCAAATACAGAAGAGGAAATGAGTGAAAATTAATTTGTTGTAGAATATTAATCAACATTATGCAAAATGATATAAATGTTATCTTATAATTGCATTATCATATTATCAGGTGAGAGTACTTAAATTAGACAATTTACTAACCTCAACCTTCAGGACTTTGACCATTAGGCTATCTTATTTGCTGCTTGAACTGATTCACCTCGGCTTGTTTCCCACTTTGCATGTGCGGATGAGAACCTGAATGAATAGATTTTACTAATAACCAATTTTTTTGTTTTAGCAGAAAAAGAAATAAGAGTTCAATTAATTTTAATTTTGCAGGAAATAATTGAATGAATAAACTAAATCTGCATAATTTGATATTCTCACGTTCTTAAACGCTTCTACAGAAATCAAAGACACTTAAAAAATAATGATGCTATTAATAAAAAGGTTTTCTGAACAGATAAATTAGAATGCAGGTATATCACGAAAATGGGCACTAAAAATATTTTTAAGGGGCATGCATTTACAGACATACCACCCTATTCTTAAGTATTTACAAATCTAACACCAAAAATTTACTTATATTTATACCACCCAAATCTTTCACATCGCTAATACACTTTTTCATGTATAGGTAAGTAGCATGTATGTAAAAAATTGAAAAGTAAATACATACGAATTGAGAGAAATTTATGTAAATCGTCCATATTTTAAACAATGTAAAATATCAAGAGAGGTGGACAAGATATACCAACTATGGCCATTTCAGGATAAGGGAGACTTCATTTTCATAATCTACTAGCTTTATGTTTCGAAATTAAAATTGGGTTAAAATGGACATCAATTTCTATCTTCCTATATGGTAAATACATAATTTTCTTCACAATACACATACAGGATTGGGCATTATGGGCAACTTAACAACCATAATTAAAATAATTTTGGAAATTTACATAGAGATACATACCACAATTTTTATGTATTTACATATATATAATACCTAGATATTTATGTTAACATTTATAGCACTTTGATGCCACAAACTTGTTAAGAATGGTAGAGGTAGACTTGACATGTTGATAAATTGTGCATGTTTAGTATCTTGATTCTGTTATTTTGTATGTTTATATTATGCTTTGAGAAAACTTTTGGTTTGTATCGTGGGATTCAAATTAGTGGAACAAACGGAGTTCAAAACATAGTGAATAGGAGCAAAATTGTGTTCTAGCATCTAGACGTCGGGCCTGGGCGCCTAGACGCCAAAAACAACACAGCAAAGTGCAGAAAATAGAGCTTGGAAAATAGGCAGCGCGAGATGGGCGCCTAGACTCCAAGACACGCAAGAAATTTTGGGCAAATTCCAAAGCGGACGACAAGTAGGCGCTACAATTGTAGCACCTAGGCACTATTGCAGCGCCTAGGCGCCGCAACACCAGAGCCTAGGCACTGTTATGAACTCAACATATTCGGCATCTAGGAGCCAAAACGCGAAAATTGACTGCTCCAGCATTTAGATGTGTCATTTCGCCAGGAGAAAATATATAAATGATGTGAACGAAGTTTTGAGGGCTTTTCATTCATTTCTTTTGCAACTTAAAGTGTGGAGAACTTGTGGAGAAGGCTAAACAGCTTGGAAGGAGTCTTGTAGAGAAGGAATGAGAGAGAGTTTGAGAGGATTGAGAGAGTTTAATACTTACTGTTTGTGACATCATCCTATTGCTTTCTCTTGGAAAGGAGATAAGTACATTCAAGTGTTCTTTTTCTTTAGATTTCTTGTTAAAACTTGGTGTATATTGAATTTCTTTAATTCAAAATTTGATTGACTGTGTTTTGTCATGAGTAGTGAGTTCTTTTAGTTTCTCCCTTAAAATGGAAATTTGGTAGGATTGAATTTGGATTTCTTTAATGATTTGTTCTTAAGTTCTCAAATTAGTGTTGTGTTAACCCTTAATATTAAGTTACATTCTACCTGACCAGTGGAATGGTTAAAATTTATCGTAAACTCTGAAATCCGGAAAGATAAAATGTATAACGAAGAGGGTTAACCATATAAACTCAATGGAATAGGAATATATCCTTCGAGTTTATGCAATCAATTGGGAAATGTTGTTTGTGCTAAACATAGGACTTAGAGAATTAAACCCATGAAATCCAATCTTTCTTAAGCCGTTGAAAGGGGATAAGAAGAACAATGCTTCTGACTGACACTTGATCTTAATCACTTTCTCAATTCTCTTTGTCATTGAACCAATTCAAGGGGGATAACTTTCAAAAATTTGGCCTTCTTTGAATTCTTCTTACTTTCTAGAATAGACTTATTTTCTAAAAATTAGGATAGAGACTCATTTAAACTTGTTGATTAAACTTTTCAAGCTAGGACCAACATTAGTAAACTAGAATTTTGAAAAATTGGATTTATCTCGTTTATCGTGGGATCGACAACCGGAACTCTAAACTAGTACTACTGATATGCCACGTATACTTGCATGAGTCATCGGTGCTTCGCAGTACTTGGAGTGTGTCAAGACCTAAAAAGACTTGGCCTACAAAAAGTTATCTTAATTTGTTAGAATTAAATGAAAATATGACGCTCAATAGGACAAAATGGAGAAAAAGGATTCATGTAGCCGACACCGCTTAATGGGATAAAGGCATGTTTCTTATTGTTGTTACCGTTGGTGGTGTCATAAACTTATGCATAAAAAGTGTATTAATAGTATTATTTTTGATGTGAGTTAAAACTTTGAGTGCCATGAATGTAAATATGAAAGCAATGAACGTAAATATGAAAGCATAAGTGTTACATATGAAAAAAAAAACATATAAATTGTATGGTATGCAAGTAAATATCACAAACAATTTTTGAAAAATAAAGTTTCAACTATATTACTAAAAATGCATGGATTATTGGTCTTATATTTTCAATCTATTTTATTACACATTTAAACCTCTAAATGAATTTTTTTATTAAAGTGGCCAGTTTCCAAGAGATTTTAATCAATTATTGTATGTAAGTATACTTAGGGTGCAATTTATACGAAATGCATTTGCTGTGATACATCTATATGAAGCTTCGGAGATGAACAAACATTGTTTAGACATCTTGAAAGAAAAAAGAACTAGCTCAATTTTGGCCAAAGATTCAAAATTTTCCTGTGGCCCTTTTAAATGGATGAAGGCTAATAACGGAAAGACAAAAATAACATTTTCTAATACATGAAAACATGGCATAAGCACAAGTAAACAAAAACTATATCGCACCATTTATCAATCATATTAGAAAAAGAGCAATATGTTTGACCAATTCCTTCAGATGCAAAGAAATTAAAAAAAAAAAAAAAAAAAATGAAACCTGATGGCCATGGAGACAAAGGCAAGCATGCAAAATGGATTCTAATAGAACATCACCAACCACCATCATATGCACAAGTTGAAAAAGAATGATCGGTACGAAAAACTTTGCAGTGATGATGTAAAGGTTAAGTCTACCAAGTGAATAAGGCATTGGCAGTAGCAACAAGAGTAAAAAACAAGTGAAAAATGAACTAGAATCAGAATTGCAGTGAAAACAGGATCAACATGCACATTAGGTGTCTAGCCTGAAGTCAAATAAAAAAAGAAGAACGTCGATAGATTTTCTTCTAATTTCTGCCCATTCAGATATAAAGAAGGTGAAATCTTCCATCCACCAGAGAGTCTAAACTTTGAATACTACATTCAAAATCTATACAAGCTGTGGCAAGTAATCATCATTTTGTTCCATAACTAGAAGAAAATTGTCGGTGACAGTTTCAACAGTAAATGAAATGGCCAAAATCATAAGGTTGGCAGGAGAAAGATCAACATTTTTTTTTTCAGATGGGATATTGAACCAAAGATTAGGTTTTAAAAACAAGTCCCACAAATGAAGAGAGATCATTCACCAAATGCTAAAGAGATGAGGAGTCCTATGATTGAGATTGAAAATTTTTAAGCTTAGGATGAGCCCTGAAATAATCAAAGTATTTATGTCTAAAATTATGACAGTATGAGCAATATAGAAAATGATATTTAAATTCCACCTTCTACTAATACCCGGATAAAAAATAACTAATCCACACCTCTTTATGGAATAAGGAAGTGCGTCCATTTTCACTAATATTCTAACCACAAAGGGCTTAGCACCACAAACAGTTGTAGTATCCATTTGTACAGTTTTTCAAAAATTAAAGCCTAGAAGAACAATAGACTGATTGAAAAAATGAACCTAAAGTTATGAAAATAAATCTAGACTAGATAAAAAAGAACTAATCCACACATATTTACAGAATAAGATAGTGCGTCCATTTTTACTAGCATCACAAACACTTGCAGCATCCATTTGTAGAGTTTTTTCAAAAATTAAAGGCAAGGAGAACAATATATATTGATTGAATTAATGAAGTTGAACTCATGAAAATAAAACCTAAACCAAAGTTAGTACAGTCAAAATAAAAAAACTACTTTATCATTAGCATCGAGAACCCATTAATAAAGTAGAACCATCGTGAGAATGGTCTAATATAATCTACTTCTACGAAAAGCCTTATGATGGCATGTCGAGAATCAATGAGCCCAATGGATTAATCGCCTAATAACTATAAATCAAACAAAAACTTATAACTTACCACAAAGGTAGGATGACCCATAAAAAAATGCTAATAAATGAGAGAACAAGGAGCCTAACAAACGTATAAATCTCCTAATAAGAAAAAAGAGAGAAAAAATTGTCCTAACATGATTAAAGCCTTTCATGTTGAATTTCTGAATTCTGATGAAAGAATAATGGAGAGTTGGTGAATGTGAAAGGGAAAAAAACTTTAACATTAAACCATGATTAGACATCGCAAAAGAGCATGACAGTTGAAGGGGGGAAGGCTCAACAACTAGGGAGAAAAGTAACAAAGCAACTCCTAAAATATGAGAATTAATAAATAAAATAAGTGGCAGGCTCATTGGTTGATCCACCAAGGCCCTAGAAGGCACAATCATTGGACTAGGGTTGCAAACTGGCTCTGATGAGACGGCGAGCGGAAGATCCCCTAATAAAGATTAACGGAAGAGAATGCGCTTGACACAAAATGTTTGAAGTGGAAATCAATGCAAAATAAAAGAGGAGGGCTTAATAAGAGTTTCCTTGCATACCAAAAAGGCAATAGGTGGGTGAGATGCCGACATTTCCAAGTGAGGCGTCGATGCCTGGGAAGGCATCAGCATTAGAAGACCAAAATAAGTTATTGTGCCAAAATCTATTAAAGCACTTATGTAGATCCACAATAAAATAGTGATCACACAACACTAGGATAACAGCGAACGCAATTGAAAAAAGCGAGTCTGGGTCTGTTGACTAAGCAGGGCCAATTGAAGAGGAAGACCAGAGTGTCTATGAACACGCTAGACCCTGCCCATGTGTGAATCTGTGACTGACAGACACCAGGGGCAACAACTAATGTGAATGATGGAGCATGATCGAAGTATCGACAATAAACAAACATAATCAAGGTTTCCAACAATGAAACTAGAACTCCCATCATGACGTTGCTAGGGTACACATGCTCTTAATGATTAATAATTTTTTATCATTGTTATAGGTAAATTAATAGATTCATGTGATTAACAATACCTATAGAATAGATAATATGTTGCATCGTAATCATATCAAAGGCAGTCAAATTCTACGTTTCTAGATTCACTTTTTAAAATTATCTTAGAAATGATAACCTTCTCGTTGATATTAGATTTCTATGATCACTAATGAATTTTGCAGTGCTCGGTAACTTAGTGAAATTTGTGGTGCTCCATGCCATAGAAATGGCAAGGAATGGAAATGGTTAGTGAGGTGTTACAAAAGAAACAGGCAAGCAAGGGGGTTTTAGATGATTATGCTTGAAAGAAATAGGAAAATCTGACTATGTTGTTAAGAAATGAAGTGGGATGCTGAAAAAGAGAAGTTATGGGAATAGTGTTTTCGGAAAAAGTTGACTTGGGAATGAAAGAAATAATTCAATATCCTATTTAAGCAAGTTTTGCATTAATCATTGAAGATTACAAGGCAATAAAAGGCAACAGGTGGACAATGAGTTTCCATATAGAATTTCCACAGAAAAAGCTGGAGGTAGGTAGCGAATGGAAACAATATAGTAAAAATCCCCAAGTTTTTGAAACTTTGCTCTGAAAACAAATAATGTTGAGCATTTGGAGCTTTGTTATATTCATTTCCATTAAAGAATGAGTGAAGAATTTAAATCTGCTTTGGAACTTTCTTTCAGCATCATCTCCAAGGAAACAAAATTTGCTCTAACACTAAATGATATAGATTTGCAATGGAAATTCTTGAGGCTCATGTTTCTCTTATTCAAGCCTAAGAGAGGAAACTCGAAAAGAAACAAAGAGAAAATAAATGAGTGGAAAAAGAAGGCCAGACAATGCCAAGGGAGAAAAAAAAACAACTATGTTGGTTATGTCATTCACCAATTAAAAATATGTTTTAATGCAAGCACTAGAAACGTCTGTGTAGTATAAAACATGATGATTCAGAATAACCTACGAAAAACAGGCACCTCATCAAAACAGTTTTCTAGGCTTTGGATGATGTCATATTTAGTGTTAAGTTACTCGAAAATGGTTGTGCTTTACTTGATCATGAAATACATTTGACTATTTGCTTGCTTCCTAGTGCATTCAATTTTAAACTTAGCGCATAATTCACCCTCTTCTTGTTTATCAATTACACTTAAGCTCAATATCTTTGCCCACTGTCAATGGTCCTGTGAACCAAACAGAACTTAGCAATTTTACAGATGTTTGTCAGTATGAAAAAAAAATTAGAATTCCAAGGATAATCACCTTTCTTTCCTCATCTACTAGCCATCTGAGCTACTCTTAATGTTCTGACCTCATTAGAAAATCGCATTCATAGGAAGGTGCCATCTGGAGGAAGGTTAAATACAGCGCACTTAATTGTGAACCTGTATTTTACACAGATTAGCTTATTCTAAAAATTTAGCACTTGACATGCCTTTTTACCCGATACCTTACACCAGGTTCATCCGGGAGTAGAGGTGTAATTTACCCATATTAACTTATTCTACAATTATCAGTTGACACGTTTTTTTTTCTGCTAACTTGCACGATTTTGATCTAGGAAAACTATTAAAATGAACTAAAAAAATTAATATAGAAGATAGAAAACGTAAAAGATAAAACACTTAGTGACAATCTAATCAATCACATACCCATACAAGAAAATAATCACTTTTGAAATTCTCAAAGACTCACACTTGTTCATTGATCAAAATCTAGAAATAGATGAAGAAAAAGATTCAGCACATCAACAATACAAAGTTTACTCGAATTATAAATTATTTTGAATGACTTGTAATTAAAAATATTATAGATATAAGAAACAAGAAATTACCAACAAATTAATAAGCAGCTAGCAAAGTAACAAACAGCCGACAGATTAATAAATCGCTATCAAACTAACAAATGGCAAACAAATAGCCAAAAAATTGTTAACAAATTTAATAGATTGGCCATATCAATCAGAATAAAGTAAACATATATGTAAGTGACAAATAATTCCAATACCCATGAAATAATATAAATTCAAAATTCATGCCTACATGTATAACCCACTAGTTATAAAGCACAATGCTCTAGAAGTTGGAGCATGGACATGCTCCTGATATATTAGCCATGGATCATGAAATAATAGATGCCACTTCCAACAAACTAGAGGACAACATGCACCAGGTAAAGCACCAGAAAGTTCATTTCGACTTTGTTGATACCTTTGAAAATGGTTTAAATCCCTTTAGCAAACAAAGAAAACCTAATTTGTAACATATTGTTGTTAGAGGATTGATTAGGAAGGAGTACACTTAAGATAATATGGATAATAGTTGGTGAAAAAGTTATGCATATAATAGATTCAACACCTATGCATCACAAAACAAAAACGGATAGGAAATGAATATTTATCATGCTGATCCCAAATAATTGGGATGAGGTTGATGACAATGAAAATCCTACTTAAATTTAGAAAATTGCCATAGTATGGTTCAAGTTTGACAAAAAATGCTCGTATTAATGAGAGCTATTTTATCAGCAAAAGATAAAGTGATTCCATTATCTTTTAATTTCTAAATTTTAAAAACTACAACATGAATATAATAAAGTAACAATGAAAATCCTACTTAAATTTAGAAAATTGACATAGTATGGTTCAAGTTTGACAAAAAATGCCCGTGTTAATGAGAACTATTTTATCAGCAAAAGATAAAGTGATTCCATTATCTTTTAAATTCTAAATTTTAAAAACTACAACATGAATATAATAAAGTAACATGGAAAATTTAGAATTAACGAAAGGTCTCATTTAATGATTGTATTTTGACAAGAAAAATATAAATATGTATCTTCCATCACATATTTTTTCCAAAGATCTGCTGATCAAATTATTCCATATATGACCATTTAACCTTCCAAAGAGAATGGAAAAACAATATAATGATATACTAGTAGTTTGATGTCAATTTCTATCAACGTGGAGAAGAAATATATAAATAAATATTTCTCAGATTTTTTTTTTAATTGGTGAGTTGCAATAACCAAACAATTAGCATGAGATCTCCTATCACTGTTTCTATTAAAGAACATACAAGTGAGATATTATCATATATGATAGTTTAAGTTGATAACCAATATGAGTATTGTGGTTGCAAAATATATATTTTACATTGTTTCACGAAGAAATGAAGATATATGGATAAAACATAAACCTGTATGAAGTCTTTCTACAATGTAAACCATAAAGATGTATATTCTTAAGCATTGTAAAGGTCATCCATCACAACTCAAAATATGTTTGTCCTATCTATCATAGAGCCTAAAGAGAACCCTGTTTATAGTCGCCCATCCCATAAAAACATATGCCATTAACATATCAAGCGAGGCCACCTCAAGTTATTTAGCCTTGTTTGAGATGAAATGAATGGAAGATCTCTAGTGATAGCCTGCCCAAATCTAGCATACCGCTTCCAAGGATGAATGCACCTTGGAGTGACAATAAGCTCCTCATGATTGAATACTTGGATATTTAGGATGCTAAAAATGTTCTTAAATTCTTTTTAACATAGGATTTAGCATACAACCTTCTGTAGTTTCTTGCCAAGAAAAACCCAATTTGCAAGTGCTCCACCAGTTTTCTTACCGCTCCATATAAAACTAGCTAATTGATAACTCTCTCTTCTCATGCAGTCAAAAAGAGAAGATTATTGAACCAAAATCTTAAGCGACCAAGTTCAAATCTTCACTTGGTTGAAGGAGCTAACATTAAAGTCTACCACGACTCTATTAAACACGCTAACCCAATTATAAGCAGCTATGTTGTCCTCATTGCAATAAAACTGCACTGAAAGCAATGAATGGGTGCATTATATGTTTCTTTCCTTCAGAGTCGTCCCAGCTCAGGCCTACGATCTTTTCTCTTAGGCCAACTTGGAGCCTCCCTTAGATATAGCTTATGCAGCCTTCTTCCAAGTTCACAGGCCAACTTTCTAACCAGCACTGACTTTGGCAGGTATAACATCCTTACCACGCAAGGACAACTCTGACCTTAGGCTTAACTGAGGAACAACATTATCAGCACTCACTATAGTACTAGAGCTAGATTTGATAAAGAGAGACTTGTTGATGCTGGAAGTTATATAAAAATTGATATTTTTGATGCCAAATGAGTAGATGATAGAGCCTTTGGAGAAGCAACTTTCTTCACTTTTTCAATCTCTATTTCTCCAAACTCTTGTTGTCTTCTCTTCAAAGGATTGCTTCCCCATCCACATCTTTAGGTAAGGGGGTGTTTGGTATGATATTTTTAACAATATTTAAGTTAAATTTAATGTAAATCCAGTCAAATGCTATAAATAGGTTAGATAAATCCACCGTTAAATTAAATTCAATTTTTGTTTGTTTCATTTATTAAATTTGGATTTATTAAATCTACTAATTAGTTGGATTTAACGGATCTAATGCTGGAAAAAATAATTTTCAAATAGATTTATACCAAACACATCAAATGGATTTAACTGAATTTAACCTTATATGAACCGATGACTATTTTGAATTTAATAATAATTATATTTGATGAGTTTATTAAATCCTATTTAAATTAAATTCTACTTGTAGTCAAACACCCCCTAAGGTAACAAAATTAAGATCCATGCCCAATCCCGTTAATATTAACAAGTGAGTTCTCAATATCAACACTTGTAAGTTGTATTGATTTGGTTAACTCGATATACAAGCAAAATTAAATTCAAAATTCTTTTTTTTTTATTTTTTTGACTGGGCTAGAAGAGCTTCCACTTTATCCATATTTTATGACGAGTAAACCTTGTAGTCAAGGACATAAACTTTAAATACCACTAATTTATTGTAATCCTCAATTGATAGACCGAGAGCCAATAACCTTTCCTTTAGGATTTTGGTCGGCTACAGTTTAATCAACTATCTCTCACTGACTTTGTAAGGAAGTACAAGTCGTTCAAGATCTTTATCTTCTACTTTAGAAAATTCATATTGATGTCTGGATTAGAACAATGATTGTACTCTACTTGAAGCCCTCCATCACAAAAAGTTCCAAAAAATGCTAAGGTTCCACTTTGCCCCCCTACTTGCGGAAGAAGACAACAAATAAGAATATCCAAGCGAAGGAATTCAGGACATGATCAAAATCTCAATGATCAAAAGGAAAAATATAAGTTGTAGCCAGAGTATAAATTGAACCTTGTAAAAATATCAGGGTCTGCTCAAGAATTTCAAGGGTGGGCATTTCAAGAATGTATGATGGACTGTAACCTCAAGTCAGTCAGTTCTTTTGCAATTTAGGTTTTTTAATAGTTTCATCTATTCCTTGGTCCTCCTTTCAAATGTTATTTCTTGATTAATTTAATTTGATTAAATTAAGCATCTGCAAAATAGAATCCAAGGCAAGTTAGAAAAAATATTAATTTAAAAATTTTTGCTCTGGATGTGCAAATGCTGCTCTAGCGAGACTTGAAATTCTGAGAGATTATGTTTTACAAGCATGAGACCTTTTTTTTTTGGGGAACTTCATTAGAAAACCTAGACTCTATGAAAACTCACAAAATTGGGATAATATAAAAAGAGCTCATTTGCCATCACTCTCAAAAACAATCATTGCATATTTATGAATTTTAAGAAGCAATCATAATTGAATCTAATATTAATTATGAAGTTGCTTAGAAAGAATATTTAAAGTGAGATGCTATAATTTTCTTTTACAATTGGCATAATTCTAGTCAATATTTCATAATAAAAAAAGGAGGGAGTTAAAAAAGTGGGGAACAATTAGAATATAAATTACCTAGGATTAGTTGAACAAAGATTGAATATATAATTTATATTTTTAGTATATATAATATTAACAATATTGATTACAATAAAGTGATAAAGAAGCACTTATGTATGGTAAATTCAAGTTTCTAAAATCCATTATAATACAAAAATAAGAAATAAAGGAGGATATAGGTCTAAAGCTAGGTTATTGAACCTAAAGTGCCGTTACAATAGAAAATAAAATGGACAATTAAAAATAATTAAAATAAAATCACAATTAGATCAATTATGTTTTATGAATCCAAATGTTTAGTCGTAAAACTAAATTGAGCCTAACAAAAATAAGAATGTTAATATGTACGTGGGGCCAAAAATAAAAAAGATAAATTAAGAAATAATTTAAAAACTATACATAGTGGAAGCCTCATCTTTTGAAGATAAAATAATGAAAAGTAAACTCAAATGATTTATCTACACACAACAAATGATAGAAAATGCACCAATCACTGCAATTAAAAAATTTATTTTAATAAAAAATTCATATGATTCATGATTGTATGTATGATGCATGTATTGTAAGCACTAAATCCTTATGATTTTGGCTAATCTGACGACGGATCCACTAAGTGAAGGCTTTATAAGAAATCATTAGATTTTTTAGGATTAGTACCTGTCTTCTGTGATTTTTGGCATCTTAGTGTGTGTGTGTGTGCGCATGTGTGTATGTGTGTATATACATACATACAAATATATCTAGATCTATGTGTGTGTGTGTACATGTACACATATGTACAGGAAAAATATAGCATGCATTAAAAGTGATACTTTTGCATTTGGATATAGTGATCATTGATTGATATATATTATTTTTTAAGAACTATACAACAACAACAACAACAACAACAAACATTTATCGTACTAAGTGGGGTTGGCTACATGAATCTTTTTTCTCCATTTTGTCCTATTGAGTGTCATATTTTCATTTAATTCTAATTGATTAAAATCATTTTTTTATATAATATGCCCAAGTCTTTTTAGGTCTACTTTTTGTCTTTCTTAACATAAGTCGAATCTAAAACATCTACTCTCCTAGCCGAATCATCAGATGGTGGACTTTTAAAGTGACCAAAACATCTAAGACGACTCTCCCTAATCTTGTCTGCCACTGGAGCTACACCAACCCTTTCACAGATAGATTCATTTCATCTTAGAAACACTTAACTTTATTTTTATGTTTTTCTTTTAAAAGCCAACATTCTACGCCATAAAGCAATGTAGGTCTCACCATCATCTTATAAACTTTTCCTTCAAGTTTAAGCAGTACTTTTCTATCACACAATAGACCCGATGCATTCCTCCGCTTCAACCAACCAAATTGAATTCTACTAATAGCATCCCTATCTATTTCACCATCACTTTGAACCATAGACCCGAAATATCTCAAATGTTCAGAATTTTTAATGATTTGATCACTCATAGTCACAACTCTACCACTAGAGCTACTAAAAGTACATTTCAAGTATTCAGATTTAGATCTGCTCAAATAAGGTCTTTATACTCCAATGTAAACCTCCATAATTCAAGTTTTTTCCAAACTATTTCTCTACACTTCTCCACAAGAAGGATATAATCATTGAAAAGCATACACCAATATACATCTTCTTGTAAATGTCCAGTAAAAACATCCATAACCAAAGCAAAAAGATATAAGCTTAAAGTTGATCCCTGATGTAATCCAACTGAAATATGAAAATACTTAGTCAATCCTCCTTCTGTTCAAATACATGCAATAACTCTAGTATACATATCTTTAATGACTTAAATATAAGTCATAACAACACTTTCCTTCTCTGGAACTCTCCAAAGAACTTCTCTTGGAACCTTATCGTAAGTTTTTTTCTAAATCAATAGAAGTCATATGTAGATCCTCCTTACTCTCTCTATACTTTTCTATCAAACCTCTTAATAAATGTATAGTTTCCATAGTAGATATGTCCGACATAAATTCAAATTAATTATAAGAAATTTTTGTATCACGTCTTAGCCCATGTTCAATTACCCTCCCTCATAATTTTAAAGTATAACACATTCTCTTAATTCCTTTTTAATTTGCATACTCTTCTTCATCCACTTTATTCTTAAAAGTGGGATCTAAATCTAAATCTCGTAAATATTTTCACACTCCAATTGTGATATCATCAGTTCCTACTAATTTTTCACCCTTTGTTTTCTTTAAAGCCTCCCCAACTTCCTTTTTACTAATGCAATGGTGAAAATAAAAAGTTTTATTACAGATGTTCATATTTTTGAAACTTCATTAAAAAGTTTATCAAATTATCTCACCCACTGATGTTGAAAATCTTCATCTAAGAAAAGCACCTTTAATTTCGTCTTTAATACACTTTACATGAATTAAACCTTTATTTTTTCTATTTGTTTAGCTATTTTATAATATACTTTTCACATTCTTTAATATCTAATTTATTATAAAAATCATTAAAAACACAATTTTTAGTGTCACAAATTGTTCTCTTATACTCCATATGGGCCACCTTATATTTTTTCAATTTTTTAAGGTTTTATATTTAAACAAATTCTTATAGCATAACTTTTTATATATTATATTTTCTTACACATTATTATTTTACCACCACCTATTTTTTATCTATATTTTTTTTTCCTTTTGATTCTCCAAGTACAACTTTTGTCATTTGTTTAATATTATTTGTTACTTTATCCCACTTAGAATTAATTTCTTCATAAAAATCTTAAATCATGAAATCTTAAAGTTTACTCATAAAAATAATATTATTTGTGTATTTTAGGTACCCATGTCTAATTTTATAATAATGTTTCATTGTATTTTTTATCTTACAACACCTAATTTTAAAATTTAGAACTAAAAATCAATGTTGAATACTTAAATTTTCACTTCAAATGACCTTACATTCTCGACAATCTCCTTTTCATATAAGAAAATAAACATTTTATATTTTATTAGATTCATTCTAATAAGTAATAATATGTTTATCTTTTTTCATAAATAAAGTATTAGCACGTTGAAACAAAATATAATATGATTCTACATTTCTCATTAACCACTATAAGAAAAAAAATCATCATGAATATTTCTAAAATCTTCTACCACTACCAATATGTCCATTTAAATCACCTTCAATAAAAATTCATTTATAATAAGATATCATTTGTATTAATTCTTCTAGGTCATTCCAGAATTTTTCTTTTGAGCATATATCTAAATATACTTGAAGAGCATAAATATTTATAAAATTAAAAATGTTAATATCAACAACAATCTTTATGAATATAATTATATCCTCAATTCTATTAATTTTTATAATATTATCTTACAAACTCTTAACTATAAGTACACCCATATCATTTTTAGTGTGACTCTTACCTAAATACCAGAGTATAAAATCTAAGTTACCAATTTCTTTAATTTTTTCTCTAACCCATTTAGTTTCTTAAACACATAAGATTTTTATTTTTTTATAAACAATAATATCTAATAACTCCATTAATTTACCTGTGAATGTATCTATATTTTAATATTATATCCTAATATTAGTTTCATGAACTAACTTCTTTATCTGCATCCATCCGTGTGAACTCTTGCTTATTTGACAATACTCCCGAGCGTCGGTGTAACGACCATAACATATTTTTCACTGTATTTAAGTCATACAGCGTGTCATTTATAGGGGACTCCCTAACATTTACACAATGATTTGAAGGATTAATGTCATGGTTTTTTGAAAAAAAATTTACACAGGTTGTCAACTACTTAACGCAACCCTCCACTTTGTGCATCCAGAACTTGGGACCCAACAATTACATATAAAAACTATGTCGTGTGATAATCATTATAAAATTGTTTACATATTTAAAAGTTTTATTTATAAATTTGTTTGAAATTATTATAGTATAATATTTATTTTTACTTGTCTCTTTTCTACCTTTTGCATTACCATTTATACTTTAATAAATCCAATTTCATTTATTTACATTATTTCTTACAAATTTAAGACTATTACTTCATGTTTTTCAGGCAATTATTGGTGCATCATCAAGAGGGGGATTTCTAAACTTATGTTGTAGTATTATATTGAAAGTGTTTCAAGTTAGAGATACATAATTAAATAATGCATTTAACTTTTATTTACATTTTAGTTGTAGAATAATATGAAAATTGTATTGCAATAATTTTATTAGTGTATACAAGTCTAATGAAATTATGTTGATATTTGTTGAAATAATTTTTGTGAGTTCCGTATAGGCTGGCCAAGGTAAAAATTATTACAATCATAAGTTAAACAACCAGCAAAAATAAATAAATAAATAAAACTCAGGCATCACAAAAAATGACTGAAATAGAGAATAAGAGTAGTGGAGGTCCCCAAAGAACTCAAAATTAAAAAATGTTGGTCCTTCAATCAAAAAAAGGTGTCTTTTAATGCTTTGCAAGGAAAATTATAAATCATTTGTTGAATGCCTCAAGGTTGAATGCCTCAAGTCATCTGAGCACCTATAATTTATCATCATGCTAGTCTCCTAAAGTTAAAGAAACTTTACTCATCATTATTGTGAAACCCCTTAAGCAAAATGAAGCTAAAATGTTAAATATTAAGGCGCTCTTTGGTATAACGGTATAAATATCATCAAAAACTCTAAAATTAAGTGTGTTCATACGGAAACACTCCTGAGAAAGGTGGCCTCCTAGGAAATTACACTTATAGGACAAAATCGTGAGGTCATTAGGTTAAAGTAACAATATATTGATGGGTAAGAGCATTACACCAATCTGAAGCTATGAATATCTATATAGTACACTAGTGGATGATTATGGGTTAAGAAAATTGATAAGGATGTCAATTACTTTAAGAAGTGAAAATAATAAAACCCCTTAAGTAGAATGAAGCTAAACTTTTAAGAATTGAAGTGTCTTTTGGTGTAATGGTTGTTATTTCATCAAAAACTCCAAGATGAGCTGATGGGTGATCTCTTGAAAAAATTACACCAATGGGACAAAATTTTGAGGCCATCAGGCCAAAGCCTACAATATCTCAAAGGACAGAATTTGGCCTGTTACAACATAGGGGAACCAAAGCCCCCATAAATAAACTCAAAGAAAAGAAAAATGCACCTGGTCTTAGAACGAGATGAATTTGTGAGCGAGGACCAGAAAACATCCAACCGTCTTCGTCCAGAGATTTCACCTCCTTCTGGAGCGATGCCATCAGATCCGACCTCAAAACTTAGCAATGAGCGTTCAAGCGAAGAATAGAATATTATCAGAAGAAGAAGCCCGGTAAAATTAAAATCAAAAGAATCAACTGAAAGCTTTTAAGAAACGCTAAGGCTACAAAAAAAGATCGATTGGAATTGAATGGGGCTTGAATGTTTACCAGTTAAGGCCGCCTCCTTTCGGTCATGAACAGAGATGAGATCGGTAGGAAAATGGTAAACAGAATCATCAATTAATCCAGCGTTACTACTGCTGGAAGCACCGCCAATTTGCCCGGCGCTCGCTCCCGAAGCCGACGATCTCGCCGGAGAGCTCATTTGTTGCAGCAGGGCCGACGCAACCTTTCAATACTCCACTTGAAGGTATGGCGTGGTTTTCCAAGTACATATATATTTTTTATCGGAAATTAAATTGGTTTCGTTTGCATTAAAATATGTTAAATGTAAAAATTCATTAACTTTTAATATTTTTTTCATCTCAAAATAAATCTAAAAATTTCGTTCTTATTTTTTTATTTATAAAAATTCTGTAAATTCCATTATGTTATGCTTGTAATTCTAATTAAAAAGAAGAAAAATTAATATATTTAAATCTAAATTTTATCTTTTTATAATTATACTACCTAAATTTTTTATATCTCATAACAAATATCAGTATTTTAATTTTTAAAGCATTTAATACATCCTATTCATATATATATAGATCGACGTGTAAAAATTAATATTTAGGTTCTAGATGTATAAATATAGGAATTAAACAGGTATTATGTAAATTTATGATGGGGACTTATCCAAAGATTTATATTTTTTAATGACACAAGAAATAATGTTTGAAGATAGCGGGAAGCTGATGTGTCATTAATAAAGTTTTATGATCAAGCACAAATATCATAACATTTTTATATGAAATTTTCCAAGATGAAATTCACGATCAACCAAGCTCTGATTTCATCAAATTTATAATCAAAATGAACTTCATAATAAGTTGAACCCAATGACTCTAAAATTGGTTTATTTTGAGTCTAATCAAGCTCATATCAAACCATTGGAGCACAATTGGAGACTTTGGATCATCAATTAAATGGAGAATTGAACTCCAAGTTTTGTATATTTATAGTCAAATTGAGCGTTCTGATGAGATTAAGGCGTTCAAATCCTTAAACATCACTTATAATCAAGGGGGGTCATATATGAACAATCCAATCTGGTGATTAAGGAAATTATGTACTAAAAGACCAAAATGACATTTCCCAAAAGTTATAAATAGGCTCATTCTTGTCACTTGGAGGGGGGAGGAGAATGGAATGATAAGTAAAATTTCAAAGCCTCTTATAGAGAAAAGACTCCATGAGTAACAACCGACCTACGTAGCCGCCAACCATTGTTGCCCATTGCTTGTTGTCACCACTGTCATCAACCACCAACAATCCACAATAACTGTATGTAACAGTTGTAGACAGACTACGTCTATTGTTGAATTTGTACTACGAATGTTGTTAAATTTCCTAACATTTCTATTTTTTGGTTATATAAAGATAAGTGTAATTTTTAGTATAAGATTGTAACTGTGTTCTCTTTATCGTGAGAGAAGAGTGCACTCTTATACTTACAAACATATATTATATAACTTAAACTAGGTTGTACCTAGTGTTTTTTTCTATTTAGGATTTTTCTAAGTAAAAATTATAGTGTCTCCCTAATATATTTTTTATTTGTGTTTATGTTGAATTTTCTTACTGAGATGATAAATCACAATTCTATCGCCGCAGGCTATGTAAATAATGTTTATTATATTAAGTTTATTTCTGCTTCCATGTAAATCATGTTGCCCTAATGGTTGAGAGTTTTGTCTTTCAAATGAAAGGTCTTGGGTTCAAAGTCTTGTACATGCGTGTGTTGTGATTTTTTTTTTCTTAAGAAAAAGTGTAGCTCTCCTTCCCATTTCACGTCCTTAGGCCTTGCTAGGTTTCTTGATTTACGGTGTCCTAGAGGATTATTATCCAAGAGATCAACAAGGGGCTAAAATAATTATTGCTTTAAATATAGATATCTAAATTAATATTTTACTTGGGAGGGCATAAATTTAATTTTTATTATAAAATATCACATATAAGGGATAAATTAATAAATAAACCATTCAAATATAAATATGTTAAAAATTTAGAGGGAGCACATGCCCTTCTACAAATCATCATATAAATATGTTAAAGACTTTGTTAAAGAGGAAATATAATGGTAAATGAAACCCTACCAATATTTCTTTCGTCGTCATGGCCATTATGATTAGTTTATACCTAGCAACCCAAAGAACAAATGAGACGAGTTTGAGCCAACTAAATGTTTGTTGGTGTTCAACTTGAACAAATGAGACGAGTTGGGAGGAGTAGAAATCGCTGAATACACCCACTTAGACCGTCCACCTAATATATAAGGACAAGAAAATTGTTAAATCAACTCTCCTCCAGATCATTCTAATTCTTCCAAATTGTGTTGTTAAATCAACACAAATTTTTTTTTAGATTATTTAACTCAGAACTTTAAGTTAATCTTTTTTCACATTTTAAATTTTTGTGCAACACATGCTGAGAAGAAAGTCCTTTCATTGAGGAGGAAAGTGGACATTCTACTTAAGTTGGTAGCAAGCTCCTTTTGGAAAGAAAATTGTAATTAGATACTTTTTTCTTCCCCATTTCTTAGGTTAAATTTGACCAAAGATATGTATATTCTCATTCATCTCAAGCATCAATTCTTCTCCCTATTTTCAAGTGGAAGTAATTGATGGACTAATTTGGTCATTTTATTCTTCACTATTCCTAAATTTAACCTATAAGCTCGTGTGTTGTGTGTTCCTCCATCTCAAGTTTTGTTTATTCATCCATCTCATGCTTCAATAGGAGATCAACAAAAAAATAATAGAATGAAAAACAAATCAAGTGGAAAAGATTCACAATTTTTTTTTTTAGATTATTAAATTCAAAACTTTACGTTAGTCATTTTTCTTTTACATTATAAATTTTTGTCAACATGCTGAGGAAGAAAGTTGACATTCTATGTAAGTTGTTTACAAGCTCCTTTTGGAAAAAGAAATTGCATATTCTCATTCATCTCAAGCTTCAATTCTTCTCCCTATTTTCAAATGGAAGTACTTGTTGGACTAATTTGGCCATTTTGTTCTTCACCATTCATCTCAACCTAAAAGCTCGAATGTTTCGTGTTGTGAGATATGTACTTCCTGGCATAGAAATG
>NEWO01000122.1:458051-472853 GCA_003013225.1 Phalaenopsis aphrodite | reverse complement strand
AAATTTATCTCCTAAATTTAACCTAAAAAGCTTTTAAAAACAAATCAAGTGGACAAGAAATTTATTAACCTGAAAATTTTCTAAAGCTGAAAAATTTATATGATGAAAAAGATTCACAATTTATCTTCCTTCACATTTTAATAAATACTTTAATCTCTTTCCTTCACATTTTAAATTTTTGTGCAACATCACGCAGTCAGTCAATAAAATTCCAAACACAATATGCGTATGAATAAAAGACAAACTGTCGAGCAGCAGAAATCCCATGCAAGATAAGAGTAATTCCAACAAAAAAAAAACCAGATATCATCACCAGGATGATCAATCCCAACCCATCAGATTAACAGAAGAACTTGCTGCTCTCCCCCTAACTTTAATCTTCCACAAACTTTGTGGCAGGAGACCGCAACGCAACACCTCCAAGCTCATCTTTTGAGTATTTCTTATAGACCACAGTGAGCTTACTATTTGGTGCTGTTGAATGAAAACTTACCATATGCTTAGCACACTCCCTGTGTAACATGAAATACTATATTAATTTGCATGCTTTCCCAATACTGCAAATTGAATATAAAGCATGGATTTTACACATACAATAATTGGTTCGCCGAGAATCCAGTGTAATACTGTAGAGTTTTGTTCCATGGTGGACTCTTCTTCAAATTGCATTGTGCTGCATAAATGGCAGAAGCAGCCACCATTGAAGGACGATACATTACCATTGAATAGTGCGTCAATGCCAGCTCCGCATAGAAGAACGCCATGTTTTCCATCTGAGTTCGTTCAGAGAAGTGATTGAAAAATATGTTTTTGAACATCAATTTATTAATTTTAAGTAATTTATCGTAATAGAATTAAATATTTACCTCTTTATTAGAAGCTGCAGCCTTCAAAAACCGAACAATGAACATATACATAGTTGGAAATGTCAAGCACCAGTCAAGCTTGTTCAGAATTGCTTTCTCCATTCTAAGTATTTGCTCTCTGGCATAAGCTCGATCCGAAATGCAAATGAAATCATTAACCTGCAGTACAACCTTACCAAATGAAACAATGATGCTTTATGAACTTATTTTTACTATAAATTGCATACCTCAGGAGCCCAAATCTCCTCATATTTGCACGCAATAAGCATTGCACTGACTCCAACAAGCTGCAGTTCTCTCCTCAGAACTGACTCGACAGATAGGTATCGATCAATAATAGACATGGTGAGATAGAGGGTCTCCGGCCTGAGTTCAAATTTATAATGCACTTCAATCAACCAGTCCACAAGTATGGCTCTCATTTTCGCATTAATGTCGACTTGTGAGCTCATATAATCTCGAGGGCGATAGAAGTTCTGCATTGCATGCCACCACAAACATGGGGGATAAGTTGGCAGAAACCATATAAACCAAGTATATAAGATGACACTCTTACTTCTTGGAGCTTATAGAACTTGTATAAATCTTCAACATATTCAGACATGAACAACTCATTATTATCATCATCAACATCAATATCTTGGATCCCACATGCAATCTGAGATGACATATAATCAATCATTAGACCTGAAGCAGCGAAAAAAAATACTAGTTTTATATGATTTCCTTTACCTTGCTACGAGCTGTTAGCACAGAACTTAAGGAATGAACTTTCTTCTTCGAGGAGGAAGCATGATAACTTTTATTTTCCTGGTCTTTCTTTTGTTTCGTGGATGGGCTGATATCAATGATTACCTCAGGCTTTGAATTTTTGACGGGGGATTTATTCTTTGTAGTTCCATCAGAAGGTAGAGCTACTTGCTTCGGTAATTTCTAGGAAATTTGTAAACAAACATTGATCGAAACACTTGAAAAAATATAAAAAATAAAATAAAAAAGTAAGTTGCAGATTGTGATTACTTGACAATGTTACCTTAGCAGCTGCAGCTGCTTGTGCATTGGCTAGCAGCTGAGCACCAAAACTTCTAGAATCAAGCATACAAGCATTAGATTGTGTTTTGGATGAAGTTATAATCGAATTAAGTATTTATAGTGGCTATATGAGAATACCTGGTTATCGGGCGATGTCCGGGCTTTCTGATAAAATAAATAATTGCAAATAGGAAGTTTAATAATTACACAAAGTATTACAGAGATGGAATGAGTATGACGATGATTTGTACATTCATTATTACCCATCTGCTATGCGAAGATTGACCATATTTCCAATGTCCTCAAGAGCCTTCCGGTTCTTAGCATCTCCAATAGGAGCAGCTTCCTTCTGCTTAACCGTGGGCATGGCGGCCTCTGCAATGGAGCAGTAAAAATGAATTTTAGAAAAAAAATTAAGAGATATTAGAAAATTTCGGAGAAAATAACAGGATATTGGGCATATAGAAGAAATGACATCAAAACGGTTGATAACGGCAACAAAGATCAACTCCGAAATAAACCACGTAAAGATGCAGACCAAGAAGAAGGAATATTGAAATTTCAGTTCATCAAGCAATTAATCTGAATAGATGTTCACTTGAGACATCACTACAGCAGGACCAAAAGGAGAATTTAAATTCTAGACTGAATCAAGGAAACCAGAATTTTTATGTCCAGATCTTGAATCTGAACCAAAAGATGGAGACATGAAGGTTGCAAGAACCATTACTTCTCTGATTGTGTTGCGCCTCGGCGTGATTTCTTGTAGCCATCTCTTCTTCGCTTTCTCCTCCTTCCTGGTTTTGAATCTGCCGAAAGAAACCCAACCAAACAGAAGAGAATAGAGATTGAAGGCGAGTGCTCAGCGACTCCCCCACTTCAGTATTCTGGCTTGACGCCGTCCTTGCGAAGAATCCGACGCCGGAGCTGAGAGGAAACAAGAAAGGATCTCTCCCTTCTTCGTCTCTCTCTTCTCCCTTCTCTCTTCTCTCTTCTCTCTTCTCAATCTATCTCTGCCTTCTTACCTTTCGGCGTCGCTCTTTTCTTATGTGCAGCGATTATAAGATAATAAATAGGAGATACTTTTTATTGAGCGGATGTGTAAACTCTAATTCCAACGGTCGAATAATTAGAATATCTTAGCCGTCCAAATAAGGCAATCCAACGGGGCAAGAGAAGGCCGAAGCCGTTCTAATTGTAGCCGTTGGAGAAGCAGAATAAAGCAAGCACGGTAAATTAAACTGGCGGAGCATAAAAATTTAAAATAACTATTGTCTAAGTAGCCGTTGGTCCGCAGGACTCTCTTTTCTTTGACCGACTTCCGCTGCTGGTTTTTGCAGAGGAGGATAACTAAAATCGAATGAAAAGGACACCATAATCTTTAAATATGAACGATTTAGTAAGGGAATTTTTTTTAATATAAAAATATTTGTGGAGGAATGTTGGTCTTGATCAGTCTGATTATTTCTGGAAGATATTTTCAGATCAAAACTACCATAACTGATGATATTCTTTTTTTTTTCTTATTTTGTTCATCAAATTATTTCGATTTGATAAAATTAATGAAAAAAATTGGGCAAGGATCGAGGCCTTAATAATTTTGTCGAATATAGGATCAAAATTTTATTAAGTGTCCTAGAAATAAATTTTTAAAATTAATATTTTGGATTTTTTTTTTTATTTTGATTTCAATAAATGTATAGCAGAATTGAGCATCTTGAAAAGACAAACACATAACACGGTAAGTGATCTGATTCCAATTCGAATGAATCAAGCCAAGCACCTCAAACATGAGTATGAGACTTCAAGATATTAAGTGAATGACTACATGATTTTCAAATCTTGTACACATAGCCACAATAACAGTCTGGATGGGAAGAAACCAACGAACTCAATATCACTTAATTTTGATATTATTAAAACATCAAATATTAAAAAAAATATTTAGTGGTCAAAGGCATCATTTTAGTCATTCAATGGAGTATTTTTTATTTTGACTATTTTTAAATGATATCAATTTTATAAGTAAGCTTCCACTCTATGTACAAAAATGGTGAGGGGAGATGAAGGCTTTGTGTGGAACAACTACAATTGTTTGAAGAAACAGTTGTAATTGCAGAAGAAATTAATGTTCAAAAAGCTGTAATTGCTATTACAAATTTATTTTACTTTCAAAAAATCAGACCCTGGCGTTCTGGTAGCCATCACACTTAGCTAAGTTATGTTGCAAAACACAACTTTACACCACAGGCATGCACCGCACCGCCATCACATCGTGACCCAAAATGCAACATCATTGTTGGACCACCGCTTATTTACCATTAGACCACCACTCGATTGCAGCTATCGAGACTATCATTTTATGAATACATTGATAGTCCACTGCTTGATTTACTCCATCAAAATTCTATCGCTTGACCGCCATCATTCGATTATAATAAATTAATTGCTTTTGTTGTATCATTATTGTCTGATATCCATTGACAAACAATTGCATCTCAAAAATCAACACCTGTTTACAGCGCTGTAAACGAGCTAATTTTGAGCGAGCACATGATTAGCTTGTGTTCGACTTATTCAAAATTAATTAAGTTCAAAATTGGCTTGTCTTTGAAATTGATGGTGAATAGTATGCTCATGCTCGACTTGATTTATATATTGTTATTTGTGTTGGGCTCGTGTTTAGCTTGAAATTAGCTTATTTAAATTAATTAGAAAAATAGATATATGGTGTTGGAATTGAACTTGTAGCATTCCTATGCAATAAAAAAACATAATTGCAAAATCACATGACCACACAAGCTACAAGCTATAATAGTTTTATTAGCTCAATGCTTGATATAGTAGACCCACTTACCAAACATGTGGCTTTTTGGGAGAAAATTTTATGTCTGCACAACTCATATTCGAACAGCCAACCGCCGGATGCAAAAACGTCATAGACATCGGCGTCGAGCCGTCCGAACGTAATATTTTTTCCTTTTTGGGAGGTGACTTGATTAAGATCCGAGGGTTATTTTATATAATGCTTTGATTTCAGCCATCATTGCTTCTCTCCATTTTGAAATTTCATTGGCTTGAGAAAATTTGTTTGGTATAGTACTCTTTGGATGATGATCTAAAAGCCCAACTTGAATAATATTTTTCGGCTTGAGTTGGGCTTGAAATTGGAGGAATCATAAGAGGAAGAGAAAGAGCAAACCCTAAGCTCTCTTTACCAAAACCCTTTCGCGATTTTGAGAGAAGGAAATGACTCGGAAAAGGAGAGCAGCGAACACAAACGACAAACCCTAAGCTCTCGAAGTCGAATGCTTTTCACAATTTTGAGAGAAAAGCGAAAAGTCGGAGAGAGAGGCAGCCGAACCTGAGAACATTCAAGAGGGAGGTCGCAGGTCGGGGCTTAGGAGTAACGAGTTAGGGTTTTTTTAGTTTTATATTTAAATATTATATTATATTAATTATATAACTTATATTTATATAAGTAATATTTATTCATCATTTTGTTATATATTATAATTTATAGGATTTAATTTTTTAAAATTTGATAAAATTTTTTTATTTTAAAATGTTTTATTAATTACAATTTATAATATTTAATTTTATGAATATGCATTATCTGTGCGTGTGTCTACTTATTTATTTATTTCTTTTCGAGCTAATTCAAACTAAACATTAGCGAACAAATGTTTGTTCGTGTTCGGCTCATTTATATTTCTAGCTTAAAATTTTGTTCATGTTCGACTCGTTCGTTAAGCTTAACGAGGCAAACACGAGTTGCTTAATGCTTAACAAACCGAACACGAGCTATTCATGAAGAACGAGCCAAATTGACAGCCCTATTGAGTACTCATTATTTATTTCCTGACTCATTAGGCCTTAGTTTTTGCCTAATTTGTAATCTCAAATGTCAGGTTAGATATAGGGCTGTAAACAAGCTTGAGCTCAGCTCGTTCGAAAGTCGCTCGTGTTCGAAATCGGCTCAAATGTCAGGTTAGATATAGGGCTGTAAACAAGCTTGAGCTCAACTCGTTCGAAAGTCGCTCGTGTTCGAAATCGGTTCATAGTTGAAATAACCCATGAACTGTGTTCATGTTCAACTTGATTTACTTATTCGTGTTTGTGTTCAACTTGAAATTAACTCATTAAAAAAAATTATTACAATATTTTTTAAAAAATTAATAATTTTGCTAAGAAAAAATATTTGCATAAATTTTTTAATTTCAAACCATAAAACACTGATAAACTAAAAAACTTTCAAGAATAGGATTGATGCAAGTTTTTCACAATAAAAATATCAAAAATTTTTTGGCCAATAAAGTACATATGACACAATTTTACTTTCATTTAAGAGAACAAGTTTATTATAAATTTATAATTTACAAACTAATTCAGACTACAAATAAACTCAAATAAAAATCAAAACATAAAAAAAATAGTTGACATTTACAAAATCATACTTACACATGCAATTGTCGCTTATATACCTAAGAAATACAAAAAAAATACATTAAATTTAAACATTGTATGAATTTGTACTCATTCTTTAACTTTATGCTTTGCGATCCATGAGCAGTGATTAGTGAATGACGATGACCCGATAATGATTTTATACCTGCAATCATTACTTATGTAATAGGAAAAAATTGGAAACGAAAATAAAAGTTAAGTTGTAATTATTAAATTGGGCTTAGATTGTATATCATGACCTCCTTTCATCATTTTCATGTAAATCAACCATACATTTGCACAGTTTATATGTATTCCAAGCAAAGTGAAATTAGAGTAATCCTCCATTATAATTTGCTTAAATGTTTACCTTCCAAAGTAACAGAGCAAGATTAATAATCTTAGACAACTTTATTTATTGTTTATCTTTAAAATGGCTGAAAACAGAGATATACAACTTTATTCATTGTTTATCTTTAAATTGGCTGCAAACAGAGATGCCAATACGCCATATCAATGATGAAATTTTATAAAGTTGTAATCACTATAGCCTCTAAGAACATCTTAACCATTTTAATAGTTTCAGCCTAAAAAATAGCTTAAAAACCAAACAGGAAAGCTTAAAAATTAAGGAAAAATAGCTTAAAAACCTTGCTCCCAGGCACCAGCACCAACACAACTAAACTGTTGACTGTTGTAATAATTCAAACTAAGTAGGAAAGATTCAATTTCAGCAAAGAAACCCCGATCAGTAAAGAAATCCTTACTCTGCTCCCGAACCAAATCAAATAATGTAAACAAGAGGAAGAAGTGCAACAGTTTGGAAGGCAGATATAAACATTTTTGCAATATACATAAATATTCAAGCAACCCAGGCCCAACACAAGTAAACTGTTCCCGAACCCAACCAAGCAGCTAAATAATCCAAATTCCAAACCATCTAAACATTTAAATAAATTCCAACACAAGTAATGATATAAAAAACCTGCTATGAAAGTTGAAAACCAGTAAGAAATAGCCATTAGGAGACAAAGGAAATAATCAATGGCTTGCAGTTAACCATCTATCTAAACAACTAATGCCTTCTTTAACCCAATGAATGCATAGGAACAAGAGGCAAAAGTGCAACCTTCAATTTTATTTTTATTTTTTTGGCACAAAATCATATTTTTATTTTTTGTTTTTATTTTTTTGACACAGCACCATGAGGGCCTATATAGATCTCCATCATAATGTTCATTTCACAAAGCAATTTTCTTTTCAGTCTATAAGTATTCAAATGACTGAACTAAAAAATAACATCATTTTTCCAAGCAAACAACTGGACTGATGAACTAGCACACTATATGAAATCAACAATGAGGTATGAGTAGAACTTTAACACTCATTATTATGCGACTAATAATTAAAAATTCAGCCTCAACAAGCCACAAAGCAAAAGGGGGCTGATATTTCTAACCCAAATTTGGGACTATAAACTTTATAACTACCAGATTTTACTCAAAATTTTAGCTGATTAATCACATATACCATATTCATCTCAAAATAAATGGTATGACTATAAAATCCGTCCCAAATTCCCAACTCAAACATTCTTTATTTGTAGCTAGAAAGTGCGTAAGAAAATGAGACCAATTAATGACTAATATAATAACAAAGCCACAAAACTATCCTGATTTGGCACCTTTGTTAGCAGCTAGAAAGCGTTGTTGGAAGATTCAAAAATCCATCCCAAATTTTCCTGTTAGCCATTCCCAAATTCCCAACTCAAACATTCTCTATTTCTAGCTAAAAAGTGCATAAAAAAGTGGAAGATTCAAAAATGAATCCTGATTAGCACCGTTGTTAGACAAATAATCAACAACTATGTTGGCTTCCTAAAAATAATGTGACCAAATAATGTTGAAAAGTAGGTTAATCAAGGTAATCCTCTTCCAGATGATGCCAAGGTACCATGGGCACTTTTAAAAACCACTGCATTTGTTAAAAGCCAAGAAAAAAAAAGCACGGCTTCAATAAAAAACTTCCCACAAAGTTGACATACCAATTACTAAATGCCCATCTCATCATCCATGGCGTTCTTTAGAATTTTATACATACAAAAAAGAGGGACTTCTGCTAGCAAAATTAGATAAACATGAACAAAAAGAACAGGCAAGTAAAGCATAGAAGATGTTGAGAAATTAGAGTGAAGAAAAAAAGGAATCGACACAAATCCAGAAGAACACAAAGATTTACGAGGTTCGACAATGATGCCTACGTCCTCGAGAGCAGAGCGGCAACTTCCTTTTCAATATTCAGAAAAAAAAGTACATAATACAAGATTCTGAATCTCCCTCACCTAGGGTTACAAACAGATCATATATATAACCCTATAGTACAATATGTAATTACTTAAATTACCCATGTACCAAACCGCGAAGTGTTGCCTCCGTACCGCCAACCCACACAATGAAACTTCCTCTATTGGACAGATCTTTCCGCTCCACTCTACTCGTGGGCTCTGCTCCGCTCCAGCATCTGCCCCATTTATGGTATATGAGTCTTACCTAACAAATCTCCACCTTGGCGAATACCTAACCCCTTATGAGAAATATATCATGGAGTTTATTATGCACCAATGTGGGTTGGGCCACCATGTCGTCTAACAATTGCAAACATTCAACAAGTTCAAGCGATGCAAGAACTTGTTGATAGTGTCTGGCTTGGTCAATATATCCGCTGCATTTTCATCGTATGATCCAAATGAGTGAAGTGCATCTACAACTATATTCCCCAACAGTTTATCGATATTACCTACAGTTAATTTTCCTCATTGTTGCAATTCTTTCAAATCTTAATCCTCCATGTCATCTGCTACCCGCAAAACTTTCAAGATTTTCTGTTAAACCAACAAATATTTTACCCTTGTTTAGCACAATCTGAATTTATCAGTTCCATCAAACTTCACCATATCGAATTTTGTACCAGAAATTGTCATCTAAAATTAACCCTGCAACGAACTCCTCTGCAAATTCCTCTGCTGAATTTCCAAATTGTTTGAACCAGAAATTATACTCACTTTGATCCTGCCAAAAAAAATTTTAAATAATCCCTTAATTAAGTTTCTCAGAAAAATAAATTTCCTTCAATTAAATTTTCCTTAATTAAGCTTTCCAAGAAATCATTTTCCTTAAACTTCCAAGAAAAGCTCTGCCACAGCTTTCCAGAAAAGCTGTTTTTTCCTTCCAGAAAAGCTCTGTTTTCCTTCTCAGAAAAGTCCTGTTTCGCTTTCCAGAAAAGTTCTGCCTTCAAGAAAAGCACAACTTTCTTTCTCAGAAAAGCTCCGCCTCCGTTTTCCTTAAAAAAAAAAGCTTTCCTTTCCCGAGTGGAGCAACAGATTCTCTATCCTTTCCTTTTCTTAGTCCTGGAATATCTCCGTACTAAATTCCTTTTTCCGCGTGAATTTAGCTTTCCCGCGTTCGCCCTTCCAATTCTGCTTCTCCATCTCTGCCGCTCGAACACCTATGTCTTTCGCACATATTCGCGATAACTGCACGCGAACTCCTGTTTGCAAACTCCACCTTGCTAAAAACCCGCGAAGGCTAGTGAACTGTCGCGCCTGCTGGAAGAATTGAACTCCTCTGGTTGTCTGCGCGAACTTCCTGCCGTAGAAGAAGCAATCTCGCAAAACTTTCTACCTCAAATCCTCCCACAAATCCTCTTACCTGCTGGAGTCGCGCACTCCCCTGCCGATCGCGACAATGTCGCGCACTCCCCAGCTGTCGCTCCTGTCTTCGTTGAACGCCTTGTCTGCGCCAAATTCGCCCACTCCCACGGGGACTCCTTCCTGCTCGAACTCACAAACTCCAATGACGATTCGCAAACTCCTCTGTGAAACTGAACTGGTCTTCTGTTCGCAGGAATAGCCTTGTCAAACTCTCTGCGATCCAAACTGCCGGCTTTGAAGCCCCTTCGTAAAATCACTGAATTCCGAGCTGAAACCTCTTCGCTTCTTTTTTTCACTGGTCTCGAACCTTGCTCCGATATCACTGTTGAGAAACTAAGGCGAAGAAAAAAAGGAATCGACACAAATCCAGATGAACACACTGAGATTTACGAGGTTCGACAAAGATGTCTGGTACATTGTTGTGAAAAACAACGATAATAAAACGAAAAATCAGATCGAGAAAAATCGAAAATATAAAATACAATGGACACAGATTTACATGGTTCGACAAATTGCCTACGTCCACAAAGCTGCAGGAGATTTTATTACTCGAGGACTACACCCGTCGATCGCCTCGACGATTACAAGAAAGAACAATCTCTCTCTCACTTTCCTCTCCTCTTCTTCTCTCTCTCTACCCAAAAGCTTCAAACCGAAGCACACCAGAAGAACCTGGAAAGCTACCAATGCCGAAGAGAGATGTCTAGGAAACCAAATCCCGATATAGATTACAAGGGCAGCTAGCTGCCTATTTATTAATTTCATCATGTCATTAGGCCTATTAATGAATTAATCAAATAATTAATGAAACTCATTAATTATTTCTTTTTCTCTTCTGCAACAAATTATATAAGAAATTAAGAACAATTAATTTAACAATTAATTTCGAGTATCAAATTCAATTTACTGTCAAACATAAGAAAATGTCAATTTAAACAGTGAATCAGTTTCCATATTAGCAACAAATCTCTCACTTAGAGACTGATACACCGACGACATCATCCACTAGTTGCGTCGCTCTTTTCTTCAAATGTGATATCATCTACATCTGCAACTCAAAGCTCCGGTCTTCATTTCAAAAGACCAGCTGAAGTCGAGCACAACTTCAGCTTTTCAAGAGCAACATCCTCAGCCGACATATCATCGTCAACATAGCTCTGTACCTCAAAGCTCTTTCCTGGGTTACTCATGTTTCTGCATATAATTCTCACTGCATATGTAATATTCTGCTCTGTTGAAAACTCTTTTTAACAAGTCTGGTCTTGTACCTCTTACTGTCTTTAAACACAGTTTTCACCCGATACAAATACTTGTTGTGCAATGTCTTCTTATATAGTGAAAGTTCTGTCAGCTCCCAAGTCTGATTCCCTGGCAGAGAATTCATCTTTTCTGGTCACTTTTCTGGTAACGAAAGATAAAGTTTCTTCCCATAGAGGTAATTCACTATCTGCATCATTCAATAACTAAAATTTGTATCATTAAACTTTTCGATCCCCGATGTCATCACATAATCTCCACCCAACGGTTTACCTCAGATTCAAACCTGAGCTCTGATACTAGTTGTTGTGAAAAATGATGACAATAAAACAAAGAAAAAATGGAATTGACACAAATCCAGAAGAACACACAGAGATTTACGAGATTCGACAAAAATGTCTACCTCATCGGGAGCAGAGCGACGCTTCTTTTTTAATATTCAGAAAAGAATACAAAATACAATATTTTGAATCTCCCTTACCTAAGGTTACAAACATGACATATATAACTTCATAGTACAATATATAATTACTTAAATTACACCTGTACCAAATTACGGGGTGTTGCCCCCGTACCCCCAACCCACATAATGAAACTCCCTCTATTGGACAGATCTTTCTGCTCCACTCCGTTCATGGGTTCTGCTCCACTCCAGCATTTATCCCATTTATGGTATATGAGTCATACCTAACAGAAGACCTAAAGGGCCTTACAAGCTCATAGCCCTTTTTTTAAAAAATAAATTGAACAAAGCATGACCATACACATTACCCTCTCATCCAAAATCACATTAAGACTTTAAAATTTTTCATATCCCAATTTTCTAATGATTAAAAATCAAATATTAGTAAATTAAATAAGTGTGCCAAAAGACAAATGGCTACTCTTTCCTGCACTTAACGTTGCCTCCACATACCACATGCAAACCTTAGAAAATAAAACTCAATGCCGTTGAAAAACTCATTTTGAAAGGATCTCATTTTAAAATCACATTAGATAAACAATAATGCAGAAATTACTCATTACCCACTACTATAAAACTCCAAAATCACATTAGATTAACAGTAATGCAGAAAATAGAACTCCTTTTGAAGGATCTCGTCAAATATTTCAAGCCACTGTAACTGTAAGATAATTAGATAAACATGATATAAGAAAATTAAACTCATTTTGAAAAGGATCTCACTCAGACTTCGTTCATTTGCAGCCCTACTCAAAGCCATAAAAAATCAGAATCACAATATTGTTCTGGCAACCAAATCACATATCACAGCACAATAACCCTTCCAAAACTCTTATATCAGATCTCAAAGCAATCAAAAAACAAAGGACTGACAAGATTTCACCATCAAAAACCAGATTTCACTAGACAATTCGAAATATATCTAAATGAAATCTAAAAAAATCTAAGCTAAGAAGCAAACCTAAGGATAAATATGAATATTAAAGAAACTCACAAAATATACTCAAAGATACACCTAGATAGCTTTGCAAGCAAGAATAGAATAGTCGAGCCAACGTCGAGGACAAAGAGACAGTGTCAAAGACAAAAAAAAAGTAGAGAACGAATGCAACCCAAGCAAGAATATTGAGCCACGATTTCTCAGACCTAGCGATTTTTGAGATAAGGAAAGAATGGAGACAGCTGAAGTTGATCATAGGGCTTTTGAGACGACAAGAGGAGAGGGGGAAGTAGAACCCGAACTCGTTTTGCGATTAAAGTGTTAATATCAAAAGGTTAATAGTATAATTTATATTATATAAATATATAATGTTTATAAGTTACAAGTCATGTAGGTATATAACTATTATTAATATATTATTATTAATAATTTATTATATATTATAGGATTTAACTTTTTAATAGTGGATTTATTTATTTTATATATTATAATTTATTTATTTAAAAGATCATAATTTTATTTAAAAGATCATAATTAATTATAATTTGTAAAATATTATTTTGTGAATATATATATATATATATATATATATATATATATATATATTCGCGACGAGCAGGAACATACAAATGTTTGTTCGTGTTCGGCTCGTTATGCTTAATGAACAAGCCGAACACGAGCTATTCGCGAGCGACGAGTCAAGTTGACAGCACTAGATAGATATCTAATTCTTGTTTTTCTTCTAATATGCAAGTCATTAAATAAAGAGGATAAAGGGCAAGCTAGATCATATGAGTAAGTAACCTAGTTAGGCGAATTCAAGTCAATGGAGGCAACAACCCTAAATGCCTTTGTACTTCCTTCACCCATGACTCTCACATTATGGCTTGGTCATCAAAATAGGCATTCAAGTGAAGAGAATATTGTGTATGGAGTTCGCATGCATGCAGACTTCATGTCCAACATTGTTGCACACAAATACACAACATGTGCATAACATATGCACAACACAATTCTATAGGGAGTTTCTATATACAACAATGTACAAAACTGTTGTATAAGAAGTTTACATGTATATAGACTCCACGCGTTATAAAAAAATCAGCATAATAAACCCAAAATATATAATTCTGTATATTTTACCTTAGCACTTATTTGTAAAGAAGCTATAATGCCAAGATAAAAATATAATATATCTATCATCTGATAATAATATGTTCAATGAGTTATGAACAATAGACATGCATTAATGAGAAGCATGAGGCAGAAATAAATAAAATCATACATTTTTTAAAATAAAAATCATATGCCTAGTCGATCGGTGGGGTAACAATTAGATATGCATAATTAGTTGCCCCAATGCCCGACAACTGGCCGGTTAGGTGGACGCTAGTCGTGAATAGTGCAAACAGACTATACACAATCCTAACTTTTTTTTTTTTTTTGAGGTACCAAATTAACTAATTTAATTAAATAAAATAACCATTTTAAAAAATTATCCACATGATAATTTCTCCTATTTTAAAGGCATTAGACTTTTACCATAATGATTCATTGAATTTCCTTCGAGATTCCACACACCAAACAAACTTCAAATTAAATGTACCATGATATCATCTTATGTTGAACGGTACAATCTAGTCCTAGTTAGAGCTTGATAAATCAATGGGAGTAATTACCTGTATGTTTCCAGATTAAAGCTAGATCAACTAACCTTACACTAAATATGTCCCTTTGTTATATATTTTAATATGAATGCCACACCAGCAATCTTGGAAGCACGTTGGTCAACAACCCATAATGCCTTCCGAGAAATACATTTATGAGCATGTGATGAGCATGTGATTTATCACAAAACGACACTAAAAATGAAAGTAAACACATAAATAGTTACAATTGATGTTGAAAAGTTATGAAGCAAAAAAAGTAGATGAAAAATACTTGAATTAGAATTGTAACAAATATTCTACACAAAATATATTTTATATGTAAATAAAAAAATAGAATGTAATGTAGTTAAAACAAAAGATAATAATGATGATGATGGTGTGTTTTTCATTAATATGAATGGGCGTAATAATTTATAAAT
>NEWO01000122.1:411221-451914 GCA_003013225.1 Phalaenopsis aphrodite | reverse complement strand
TATATATATATATATATATATATATATATATATATATATATATATATATATATATATATATATATGATGAGTAGTATTTCGAGCCAAAACGAGCCTAACACGAACGAACAAATCTTTGTTTGCGTTTGACTCGTTAACTTAGCGAACGGGTCAAACACGAGCTTCTTAACGAGCCGAACACGACCGTTCGTGAACAACAAGCTGTTTTTACATCCCTAGTTCCAAGAGATATCCTTTGGAGAGTTTTTAAGAAGACAAGTGTTGATATGACTTATATTCAAGTTATTACGGATATGTATACTAGAGTTGTTACTTTAGTTCGAACTTAAGGAGGATTGATCAAATATTTTCTTATTTTTGTTGGATTACATTAAGGATTGACTTTAAGCCCATATTTTTTTGCTTTAGTTATGAATGGTCTTACTGAACATTTATAGGAGGATGTACCTTGGTTTATGCTTTTTTGCTGATGATTTCCTTCTCGTAGATAAGATGACAGAAAAAGCCCAGGAAAAAAACTTGAATTATGGAAGTTTACATTTGAGTAAAGGCCTTCATTTTAGTAGAACCAAAACTGAATACATGGAATGTAATTTTAGTAGTAGTAGCTCTAGTGACAGAAGAATAACTTTGGGTGATCTAATATTAAAAGGTGTGAACTATTTAGATATCTTAGGTCTGTTATTTAAAGCAATGGTGATAAGATGGGGATGTTAATAGTAGAATTCAAGTTGGTTGATTGAAGTGGAGGAATGCTTCGGGCCTTTTGTGTGATAGAAAAGTACTGCTCAGACTGAAAGAAAATTGTTATAAGACGGTGGTGAGACCTGCAATCCTCTATGGCGTTGAATGTTGGCCTTTAAAAGAGAAGCATAATACTAAGTTGAGTGTTGTCGAGATGAGAATGATTAGGTGGACGAGTGGCTTTACACTTGGAGACAAAATGCGAAATGAATATGTCCGTGATAGGGTTGGCATAGCTCCTGTGACAGACAAAATTAGAGAAAGTCATCCTAGATGGTTTGATCACATTAAGCCTCGACCATCTGATAATCCGATTAGGAGAATAAATGTTTTAGATTCAACTTATGTTAAGAAGGGTAGAGGTAGACCTAGGAAGACTTGGGCTTATTGTATAAAAAATAATTTTAATTTATTAGAACTAAATGAAAATATGACACTGGAGAAAAAGATTCATGTAGCCGATCCCACGTAGTGGGATTAAGGCTTTGTTGTTGTTGTTGTTGGTGTAGTGCTTAATCATATCAACAATTATTTTTCTTTTTAATTAAAATATTTTTTGTGTTTTATTTCGATTGTATTATGATGATATAAATTGAAATGGAAATATACTTTTTTTTTCTTCACACTTGTAATTATCAAAAACAAAAAAAAGACCAAGAAGAAAACTTTGACAAAAAAAACATGTGCAATTAATATAGCAAAAACCAAAAACCGAGTATTACGCAATTATCATTTGTGTGCTGCATTTTTACCTGCACAAATTCTTGCAGACCGCGGTTCAATTTCAAGCTGTAGCATTAAATATAATTTTGAAACTGCAAAAACATCCAGATTTATTTTCTGAATTTATTTGCTTTAAAAAATGAAAAATAAAAGCACATCATGAACAAAACTTTTTTATGTTCTCTTTAATCTAGTTTATAAATAAAAAATAAAGAACAAAAAAAAAAAGAGATAAAACTAAATTGTATTGGAACTGCCCTGAAGATTTAAGAATTGTTATATGTATATTTATGTAAAATATCAAAATTTCACTCGCACTTCTGCTTTCAATTATCATATTATAGAATATTTATTATGTTATTATGGGAAGCATGATTATATCAATCATTTGATCACTTAAAGCCCTTAGTTTCTCATATCAATGTATCTTGATGTTACATGGGTACTGGGTGGTGTACCTACTGTATTGGCTTCAGGGGCATGACGCCCAAGAAAATATTTACGGTGCACAACTCTACAATGCCCCGAAGGTAATGCAACCACTCTTTGTTCGAGTTCAGACTCTGATAGTACAATAGTTCAGCCAGAGGGGAGCGCTATAGTGTCTGGATGCAACGTTCAGACTCGCAGTGTTACAGCGCCCTGTTCAGGTTTCATAACCCGAGAGCTTGACATCGTAGCGCCCAAAGGTCATCGCTTATTGGAGCACCAAAACAACACTATCATGGCGCTGTCATGACCTTAACCAAATTCAACCATTTTTCACTTAAATTTTGGCTTCACTGTGGGATTGGGTGCCCGTTGTATGCTGGATTTTGACTTTTCTTATGCTGCGCATTTCTTCTCAAAATGTTAGCTTGAGATCTCAAAACCTATCTATGCAATTTCTCCGAATATCTGCCAACATATTCTAATTCAAAATTGCAAGTAAACTCTTTCATTTTCTCCCACATAAAATTCCAACTCCCCCACCACAAAGCCTTTGGATTTTTCCCCATCCCTGTCATGACCAACATTTTTCCAAAAAAGCTTTTATTTAAACAATCACTGTTCTGCACACGCACCTACTCTATCATTTCCCATCCCTACGAAACAAAAAAATCGACATCAATTGTACTGGAAATACTCTAATTAAATACAAAATGACATAAATTTAATTTTTCCAAGCATGCATGAATTTATATTAAAAAAAACGATTATTTATTGAGGCTTTCAATCTACCTACTAACTTTAATAGCAATTATTTAAATGCAGATAGCCTGAATACGTATGGGCTTTGCTGGCTGCTCGTGGAGTGGTTGGGTCTGAAGAGTGCTGCAATCAAGTTGCTTGTTGAATCAAAGAAGCTAATCGGCAACATTTTCAGATTGCAGAATGTGTTGAAATATCGAGTCAACATTTCCACGTTACTTTCGGCCTACAATTTTCAAGTTCTACGACTCATCAAAATTAGTTAAGAGATTCCCTCATCACGGTTTGATCATATTAAAAAATGATAGTCAGACAGATGAAGCCTATGAGTTGTTGAAGGAAAATTCAAAGGCAAAGCATAAATTTGGAGCCAGAATTAATTATTTTTTTGGTATGGTGAGAAGAGACAAAAAAGAAGTCTCAGTAAGTGATGATTACTAAAACCTTTTTTGATATATCATGCATGTATAAGAAAAATCAATTTAATCAAATGTTTCTTTTAAATATTGTTTTGGGGAAATTATGGTTGTACATCTAAATATTGCTTATTTACAAAGTTAATATTAAGTTGTCGAGCGTAACTAAATGCTCGGCATGGAAACCGTTTTGATGGACTCGAAATGTAGAGTCATGACCTCAAGTATCCAAGATTTATGAGTTTATTCATTTATGGTAGTTTTAGGATTTTATTATAATTTTTTGGTGGTTCTAGATTTTTTTATATGGGGGTTCATGATGAGACGTGCAACAATAACAACATGAAGTAGTAATCAATTGGGCTAATATGTAACAGTTATTTGCATGATGTTTGTATCTATATTCAATTTATTTTATTTGTTATTGATGATTTGTATTAGGTTTCGTGTAAGTGTAAGGACTGATGTTAAAGCCTTTGATTATGATTTAGAATGATATCTGATGATGAAAAATCTAACACGAGAATCATCAAGTAGAAGAAATGGGCTTTGCTTTTTGGAGTTTGTAAATATATGATTATCTTATTAGCAAGAAGATGCACTTGCCCATGTACAAGAGGCTTCAATTTGGATGATGTTGAGTGGAATAATCTAGACAGATGGGTTTTAAGAGTGATCCATTTGGCATTATCAATGAACATGGCTCATAATATGATAACATTAAAGATCACTCTACGAAAAATAGTATTTTATGATAGCCTAACTCATCATAAAAGTAATAAAAAAGAGTTGTCTCAAAAAGATTCACTAAAATGCTTATTGTACATAATTTATGACATTATCAAAAAGTCGTAAATATCTTTTACATCATGTGTTTCTCACAGAAATTGGTTGTAAGCCCACAGAGATTTTTAGCAATGTCTAGTGACTGGTATTGATCCCAAAATCCTAATATAAACCTATATTTTCAATATATTTATCCTTTATATAGTATGAACTTTTAGTTCCATAGCTTAATATACAACCACAGTTTCCAATTTCAAAATTTCAGTTTTATAGCCTAATATATAACTATACAATTGAGCCAAACAATTTTAGCAACAACCATCTCATATGAAATTTCAATTGTGCAATTCAGTTCGACATTCAAATCAAATAAGTTTGAAATTATACTCAACCATACACATTTAATTTCTTTTAAACATCAAGTTATGGTAAATATAAAAATAATTTTGATACAAAGAATTTTTTTTAGATACACAAGCAAAAATAATTTAGTTTAACAATCATATATAATAATAGTCCTACCAAGGTGGTTTTTACTAGGAAAATTATAATTATTTTTCTTACTCTTCCTCATCATCATCATCATGAATTTCACTTAGAGCTCCTTGTTTTTGTGGTACTTTAAAAATTGATTGCATAATCACTTCAACCTCTTATCGTGCAGCAAGTTATCCATGATATTGGATCCCTTTTGTTCTTTCTAATGTTGATGGGTATCATTTTTTGTTCTCAAAATGACCTCCAAAGTTATACAAGCAACCAAATAAGCCCCCACTAGATTTCATCCACGCATTAAAATCAAACTCATGCTAACTACACCCTCCTCATATTTTGAGGTTATAGCCAATGATGTGAAAAATTGCTGCAGAGCAATCAGTCAACCATGCAAGTATACATGTCAATCAATTAATATATGAAATAAGAGTCTATGTATCGATCACACGAGGAAACTTATTAACTGTTATAACATGTTATGTTCTAGTTTACTACACTGCTAAGTTCAGTATGCAAGTTTAGATTTGCAGAAAGTTAAATGTTTTACAATCATAATGTGAAAATCATAAAATAACTCTAAACTTGGAGATTTTTTAGAAGTGAGGAGGCCTATGCTCTTGTGCTCCGACCGAGTGATTACTTAATATTTTTTCTGTGAATTTCACACACGAGTATTAAGAGCTAGGGAAAAATCATCTTTAGCCAATGTCTACATCATAAGAAGTGTTAGAACATTTATTGCAATTAACCGAACTTACGATTGCAGCATTTCTCAGGAATCCTGTAGCCCCCTTTCTAGGTCATAATTTTTTAATGATAATATATCTATTTTACTAGACTATTTTGTGTTAATCTACTTGTTTTTCTAATCAACGAGAGATATAATACATATTTTCGATTGCTTACTAACTGAAATTTTAGTAATCAACCGCTTTTAAGTGACATAAGAACCAACTGAAAAAATTAGCTGGTTTCTCAACTATTGTAATAAACCGGTTGAATTTACAATCCTCATAGTAAACTAGCTGAATTTTCAGCCAATTTTATACCCGCTAACCTATATGCAAATGGTCATTCGACCACATATTTGACTGACAAATAACCAGTAGAACACTACATGAATAATGGCATTTTCGGATGGTCAGATTTCGTTAGTTCTGATAAGAAAAACTTTTTTTTTTTAATGTTTCCGACGGTTTATCAATTGTTTTAAGCTCGTAGGTAAAATGTTTGTCGGTAATTTCAAAACCGCCTGATATAATGATGGCATTAGCGATGCATAATTGATAACCTAATGTCGTAGCTTTTTTTGAGAAATTTCAAATCGTTGATTTTCATCAGTTCATAGAATAGACAGATATTCCGTCGGTAATATTAATAGCTTACACTTCAGAAAAGTCGTGCCCAAAAGTTTTTTGACACAGGCAAACTGTCGGTCCTGTGTCGCTGATGCATCGGACGAATAAACTGTCGGAAAAGTGTCACTGCCGTTGTTTTTGTAAGACACACTTATGTCGTTGGTGCGGTGCTGATTATGCGTTGGTAAATAAGTTCTTCGGCTACCTGTCGAATTAGCTTACAAATATGTTAAATGTAGTGACAAAGATGACATTTAGCCGTCAGAAACCTGTAGCATCAGAAAAAAATAGATTCTCCCTTTTATTTTTACATTGTCACACCTGCTAGCACAATATTTTATACAGTATTCCAAGCATTTAACGAACTAAAATAATAGTCAAACAGTAAATTATTAAATTAAATAACAAAATAAATAAAATGCATTTTATATATATATATATATATATATATATATATATATATATATATATATATATATATATATATATATATATCACTGTTCACATAAAAAATATATGTGTAACATACAACATAATCATAACCCCCCCAAAATCATCTTACTATATCTCCTCATCATTATTCTCATCATCCTTCGTCACTTCCTCCTGCAATGTTGTTGTTACCTTGCCATGCTCCAATGCGAAGTCTAATTTCCATTCCCAAAATGAAAGTTCACTTCAAAATCTAATTTGCCAGTTTCAAAATAGAAATTCACTTCGGAAACTCATCTGCATGGCCAAAATGGGAATTGCAACAATTAAATTAGAATTCGAAGTTAATTTTCATTTTGGAATAAATAAAATTAGATTTCAAAGTAAATTTTTATTTTGGAAATGAAAATTAAACTTTGCAAAAGAGGAAACAATGAATAACTTTTACATCATATGAAACATCTTCTTTTAAGAAAATATTTCGAGGTACGCATATTCGCGTAAGGGGGCTACTAAGACGAGAATGATTAATTCTATGATTAGCTTTATGGTTGAAAACAAAATACGATCAAATATATCTGTAAAAGTGTTGGAGTAGCTACTGTTGCAGATAATATTAAAAAGAGAAGTCTTAATGGATTTAACCATATTCAACATACCTATTATCAATATGATGTTAAATAATCTGATTTTGATCCAATTGAAGGTTGGTTTAAAAAAAATTCGATCCAAAATTAATTTTCGAGCAATTGTTATTGTTCAAGTTAAATTCACAGACCTATACTATGTGGCACATGTATAACATAAACTTTAAATGTCCTAAGTTCTGAATATGTATAACATAAATTTTAAAAACACAAAGCCCTAAATTCTTAGACATATCCTACATACTAAATCAGATTATAGATCGATCCTATTAAATTTCAATCTGACACGGTGTGAATCATTTGTTAGCTTAAGCCACAATTATAGGTATAAAATTTTCCTCTCAATTAATATGTAATTACAAATTTAACAAGTAAATTTTATTTTATTTTTCAAATATACAGCCTTTCCTGTAAATGAAAAGTTGTATTAAAATGCAAAGTTTAAGTGTTAGACATATAAGTACATAGGAATTTAGTGGTATGTATGTAAAACCTTTCTCTGTCTAATTTTATGTGCCACTGGATCTACATTAACCCTATTTATGGATATATTCATTACACATTTTGTTTCTTACAAAAAAAAAAAAAAAAAACAACAACAACAAACCTTTATCCCACTAAGTGTGGTCGCCTACAAGAATCCTTTTCCTCCATTGCGACCGGTTAAGTGTCATATTTTCATTTAATTCTAATATATTAATGTCACTTTTTATACAATATGCCCAAGTCTTTGTAGGTCTACCTTTGTCTTTCTTAACATACATGTCAAGCCACTCATCCATCTAAGCATTCTCATCTCAACAACACTTAAATTTGTTACATTCTACTCTTTTAAAGGCCAACATTTTTTACCATAGAACATTTCAAGTCTCACTACCATAAATTTCCTTCAATTCTAAGCAATATTTTCTATCACACAATAGGTCAGACACGTTCCTCCACTTCAACCAACTTGAAATATACTAGTCGCATCCCCATCTATATCACCATCACTTTGAACAAGAGACCCGAGATATCTAAAACATTCACACCTTTTAATGATTTGATCACCTATAGTTACAACTTTAACACTAGAGCTACTACTACTATAATTACATTTCATGTATTCAGTTCTAGATCTACTCAAACGAAGACCTTTAGACTACAATGTTAACCTCCATAATTTAAATGTTTTCTTAAACTCTTTCATTAGTCTTGTCCACAAGATGGATATCACCGACAAAAAGCTTACACCAAGGTACAACCTTCTATAAATGTCTAGTATGAGCATCCATAAGTTACTAGCCGACATCTTTTTTAAATAGAGCCAATAAATAGATTACTTACTAGCCGAATGTAGAATTGTTGCTTGTTAAAGCTTGGTCTCTGCAAAAGTTAGGGTGCTCTTGAAGAGATGGAGATGGTTTATAGAGCTCATTGGAGGTCTAGTGAATGACTTGGGTGAGATAATGCTAGGGGATTGCTAATGGAGGAAGTTGTGTGAAATTCTCATCGTTATGACCCTGGTGGCTTCAGTTGAGCTGTCAGTCCTGTCATTAAATGATCATGGGTAAGTCGTTAAGATCAATTAAAGATTTCCTTGAGAGTTTAAGGAGGCAGGGATGGTATGAGAGGTGGCTACGTTGGTATTATGGACCACTTTCTTTCAGCTAGCCGAACGGGTCAAGCCTAACCTTTGAACATCTCAAGCTATGTCTAAATATGCCTTAAAGCTAAGGCAGCTTGCTGCTGATTTGGAAAGATTGAGACTAAGTTAAACAATTTTGATTTGAGGGGGTTTGGTTATTGACAACGACTTTATATATTCTTAAAAATATAAGTATTTAATACTGCTGCTAAAAGATTTAATTCCTCAGCAACTGCACCAAAACTTAATAATAGTTATAGATTCGATAAAGATGGATGTATAAAGTATTCAATGATTGTAAAGTCATACTTATCAACGCAAGTATACGTATCGCTCAAGTAATATAGGGCTCTAATGAAGTCCTAGATATCGATCCCACAGGGAGTAATATTAGAACTACGAACTAAGATTTTAGAAAAGCAATACTCAATCGCAACAATGAAATTCAATTTGCTTATCTGTCACTAATAGACAATTGAAATAAATATGTAATTTTAATAACTCTTAAATAACTAATTATACTAATGAGGTTTTTAATGTGATACTCAATATATAAGAAAACATCTTTCTTATTGTCAAGAAATTATGGTGAATGGATAAAGTGAATCAGTTCAATTTGTATTGTGCCAAATAGAAGCATACATATTCTTTTCCCTTTGGTCCAGGCATAAAGAACATTGACTAATCCTACGCTTGTTTACTGAATCTGTGCTAGGCTGGGAGGATACCGACTCTCACTTCGGAGCTCCCACGTTCCCCTCACCTGAGGGCTAACATCTACACTTCAGCACCCAAACGATAGGACCGAATTGAGGATTTTAGCCTGTCACTCTAAAATCTCCAATTCTACACCTGATAATTATATTTCTCTATTTATTTGCACCCAACTTCCAAGGGCTTTGACCTCCCTGAATCTTGGATGTAATCTTCATTTTAGTTGTAAAACTCAACATATTTTAACAAATCAATTGGCCAGATTGAAAGTAAATTAAGATGGAAGTGAAAAGATCATCACAATTTATTTAACATTTTCATAGCTTCACCAATTCAAATCATCATTTCAGATAATCTCAAGACAAGGAGAAAGACAGAGAAAGCTACTCAGATCTCATGGGGAAAACACAACAAAACTTGGAATTCATATATAAAATCAAAGTCATACAAACTACAACAATAAGTAAGCTTATCTCTAATTTCTCCCCAAGAAAACTCCTCAAAGTTCCTCTGAATCTATTCCATTCCTTACAACACACAAAATTCCTCTTCGAAGCGGCAAAAATGAAGAAATCTTTCAATTTCCCTCCACTCTTGCAATCTCTCGAAGAATTCATCACAATTTAGACTCTCTACACTTTTCTCACACTTCAATTTTGAGCCTCCCTTCTCTATTTTCAGCCAAAGTCTTCTCTTTAAATATGTGGATGAGTTTTCCCAAGAGTTGCCTAAGCTCCCCTCCAAAATTCATCCTCATCCAATGCCTAGTTGGACATAATCGCCGAGCTCGCCATCGACGACATCAAGGGTGCCGCCGGCTGGTCTTCTAAGTGAATTAATTCTTGAGTCTCGGGAAAAGTCCGTCGTCGGCGCCGTTGGGCTCGCCGTCGGCGCCCTAGTTCAAATCTTCACATTTTGGTCTTTTTTGCTCAAAATTCGCTCATTTTTACATCTTTTTGCTCCAATGATCCTTATTCATCATTCCTGCAATAAAACATCAAAAATATCTTTCTTTAAAGTGCAATATCATAAAAAACAATGTAAAATAGGTATGAAAATCTCAACATATTTTCCTTTGGTCAGTTATCCACTTAGGTGAGCTTGAGCTAACTCAACTAACCAGATTGAGCTCAAACATACTCCTTGGATATTGAATTAGCCTTAGTATTGGTTTGCTTAAGATTAGGATAACATTAGGTCAACACAACTCATAAGATCCATCTAGTTTAATGTTGAGTTCATGCCCAATTGAGCCCAATTGAAGCCTCATCACCATGGGATGGAACTAGGCATGCCACTTAAACCTTTAATTGAATTTTTATTCAATATGTATGAAATTTGATTGAATTTAAGTCAATATGGCTCATGGGAAACTAATCAAGTCACATTCAAACCGAGCCCCATTTGTTCTTCATAAACTAGTTAAAAGTAGCTCAACTCATTGAGCATGGTGAACTCACCATAGTCCACACATTCTAATAAACTTTCAAGAGTACTCACCCAATGTCAAGCCTACTTGCTTTAGATCTAGTGTACTCACTTAAGCTCAGAAAAAACTCACTTATAAATTAGTGAAGATGGCAACTGTATCAAGTAAACAAGTCTTCTTGATTAAGCTAACAACCTTCTCTAGCTAAGCCAATGATCTTAGCAATGTCTTAGCAAGTTGCTACAAAATTGGACTATTTCTAGTGGAATCATATTAAATGCCTCATGCATTTTACATCAAGTGACCATTGGGCTTTACTTTATACTTTTTTCACCTTTGTAACGTGTAGCTTCTCCCATAGCAAAAACTATTTTTCAATTTTCTCACTCAAGTAAACATGATGTGCAGTTTCTCCCTAAACCCTAAACCTAAACCTACAAATGAGGTGTTGTGGGAAGCGGCAATGTCCTAAAAATTAGAATAATTTTCTTATAATAAAATCATATAGAACCACTCACTCTTATATATATATATATATATATATATATATATATATATATATATATATATATATATATATATATATATATTCCTTAAATTGTTGAGTGTGTTAGTAAGGTTTTAACTTATCCCAGGAAAAAAATTAAATTCAACAAAAGAAAATTAAAATAACCAAATTTAAAATCTCCAAAACACCATGCCCGCCCAAAAAACTGTTATATCTCACTTAACAAACTATAATCCACAGCTGCTTTGCTTTCTTTATATATAAAATAGTCATCTTCAATCCGTTTTAAAAAATCATACGATTGAAAATTTTATACGCTGTCTAGTACTTTATAGTTTTAAGTCTTCTTAGAACAAGCATTCTCCGTGTATGGTTTAACATTAGGAAGTCCAATATTTTTAAATATAATAAGAGTAATATTAACGATATTTAAAATAAATATAATATTTGGCATTGGTCGTGCCTATTGATTCTTTCGGTTGATCAACCTACATATCTACCATTTGTTAGGAAATAAATTATACATAAATACAAACACACAGATATATATATATATATATATATATATATATATATATATATATATACACATATATAACATTGGTCGGGGGCGGACCCCACAACCAACCCCAAGTAGCTAATTCGAGGCAAGACTCAAACCAGTGTCCCTCAGAGTCTTACAAATGTTGTCAATCAATGAACCACATATAGTGGTGTGACACAAAAAGACATCCGAGCCAACCATCATGAAGAAGCCGACCCAAGGAAAGATCTTACCTCTCAGCTTCTTCAAGCATATCAGGGGTGTTCAGAAGCTCCACCATCCATTATAAAGCGCCAACAGCTAGACTAGATTAGCCGATCAAGCTAGTTCTGCCGACCCAAAGAAAATCAAGTTTAGCCGACCAACAACACCGATCAAGCATAGCAGACCAAACCGGTCTTGCGCGTTGACTCGAAGCCCAAAGTTTGGTTGACCGACAATGACGACCAAGCCTAGTTGATCGCATTGGTCCTGCCAGCTCGAAGCCAGTCAAGTTCAGCAGACCGAAAACATCGATTAAGCGTAGTAGACCAAACCAGTTCTTCAAGCTAGCTGGAAGCTAATCAAGTTTGCCCGCCCGACAATGCCGATCAAGCTTAGCTCACCGAACTGATACTCCTGCGCACTGACTTGAAGTCAATTAAGTTCAGTCTGCGGGCAACGTCAGTCAAGCCTAGCCGATTAAACCGTTTTTGCCTAGCTGAAACTGATTAAGCTCAACTGACCATGTCAGAAAGCAATCAAACAATAGACTCATACATGTAAAATATCAAGAATACTTTATACAACTCCCATTAAAGTAGAGACAAAAATATAATATCATCATATTGTACTTTTTTTTTCTATAAAGAGAGATAATTTTATGAATACAAATGTTCAACAAAATTGGCAAGATAGACGATATATATATTCAGAAATTTTTGTTCGTGTAAATCAGATGTCGCATTTGGACGAAGATATAAACCGCGTCAAAACACAAACAAAATCCATGACTTTATGCATAGAAATAGAATGATGTAATTATTACTCATAGTCAACCCCATTAATAAATTAAGATAGCCTTCCAACTATTACAAATCCTTAATCTACCGGAGTTCCTACAAAAATATAGAAGACTTTGATTTTGCTTTCCGCCATTAATTTATAATAAACTTTGTTCAAAAGCTCTCACAAAATTGACTTATTTTTTTCCTTAATAAAATAATATAAAAGAAATACTTAACAAGCCTACGTCATTAAGCTCCAAACATTGCTTGGGCTTGTCCTCCCCGCGGGAGAAGTTATAACTTGTAAGCAAGACAATGCTATTATTTTAATTTTATTTAAGAAAAAAGCGAGCTTCGTTTTGACATTTCATAACTGTATATTAAGGCGACAAAAACTCCTATTTAAATTCATATTGGTGGAAAATATGCATTACTTTTCTGTTTATATGGCTAAATAACTGACACATAGCTTGTCTAATTCAATCAAATTTTTTGTTTCTTCTATTAATTAAAGTTAACTAGATTAAAACTGTATTAATTTATTATTTGGTTGTTAACCTATAATTAAGCCCGACCCTATAGTTTGTGGCTTGGTATCGAAGTCTAATGTTAACTAACCGTAAACCATTATTTCAACCAGCTATATTATATAGTAATATAGACGTTTGCATAGTAATAAGATTTTGCAAATGAATGTCAACAATACAATGTTCTAAAAAAGTTAGGAGCAATATTTATTGTAAAATACGAATGAAGAAGTTCAAATTGTTGTTTTGTTGTTGAATATGTGTTTCTATCATTGAAGTGTAATATACATTTTTTTAAGGACTTTTTGGGCATTCATTGGCAAAAACATCTTACTACACTAATTTGTGTTGCTTTCTTCAAGCATAAAAAACTTCTAAAAAATTTAGAACAACACAATTTTCTTTTTTATTTGTTTAATAGGTATATATATCTTCTATGTATGATATGATGTTTATGATAACAGTTAGATCCTGATTTGTTTGTGGATTTACACTACCTAGAGAGGAGTAATCTTGATGAGAAAGAAAAATAGAGAAAATAGAGGAATTAAGAATGTAAGTCTAAAATTTTATTTTTAGTGAAGTGGTTATAGAGATATTATATTCATCATCCTAAAGTAGCCTAAAAGTGCCTTTCATCTTTATAGGTTTGGATTGGCATTCACAAGCTACATAGTATGCTACGTACAAAAAATATAAAATACATGAAATGCATATCTTTATTTATAACAGGATATGGTTTCTAACATAATGTTATCTTTTGGATAGATGAATTGTTTTCAACACTGACCTAATTGATGAGGTTGAGTAGTTAAAGTGAAAAGTCAGCCTACTTTTCAGCACATGTCGAATAGACCTAAATCATATTGATTGACCTTAAATTCAAGATTAGGTTCAGTGATGCCTTCTATTTTAATTTTGATCTGAAAGGATTCAATTCATAAAAATATTTTCTTACGCTTTTATTTAAAGAAAATTTCAATGTCACCTTTACTAAAATATGAAAATGTGGTACTCATATTATGTTTAAACCTATGACATAAATTGCTTAATATTCACGAGGATAACCACATTTTGGGTACCCACTCCTGATAAGCACCTTAGATCGATGGGTTTGCTTACCACTTGCCTCTAATTGTAAGAGGTGGAACACTCGTTGAAAAATTCAATATGAGCTGCTAACATTGAACTATGATCATTTTCGTTGTATGATTGTATGCATTCCCAAGTCAATATCATTATTTATCATGAATGCTTAAATGGCTAATTCAAATTTTGATATAATAGGTACAATAATATCTTATCTTGGGTGTACAATTTCATTTTCTCATTCTTTTGAGTTAGATTTAGGTAACAAAAGAGCTTTAGTTTAAGCAATATGTTCTTTTATTTTCAATCCCACTTATGATTTTCTTAAAACTAGTTGTGATCTAGTATCTTACATAGAATTCATTTATATATAATCTTATATTACATTTGTCTAATTTTAGTGTCATGCCTTTTTATTGTAATTAATCTTGTGTCCAATTTTCTATAAAATTTTTTGTTAGATTTTAATCTTAAATGATCTTTCGAGATAATTGGTTATGGCAGTTGTTTTTATATGGTAACAAAGCCAATTGTGAGGGTTTCAAATCTTGAGTATGTTAAAGGAGGGATGATGCTTTGAATCTACTTGCAAGCATTCTTACTCATGACTGGAGTCTAAGTTGAAAAAATTAAATTTAATTATGACCAATAAATACTTTTTAATGCTTTTCAGGGCTTAATATCAAATTGAACTAGCTAGTTTTTTCTCTATGAAGAAAGTGAATTCCATAGACTTTATTGAGGGTCTTAGCATTTATGTTTTTAGATTATTTTATATGGTATTTTGAGATTTTTATACTAATTTCAGTTGTCCCAAAATTATTTGCATATTTTTATGCTTTAATCTTATTTTTGATTATATATAAATTGTATAAAATCTATTCAAACACAAAGACCAATCGATACAAAGTCACTCAGATAAAGTCATGAGCACCAAACATATATAATCTACTCAAACTCATACACCCAACACTTGATTTTTATCATCCATGTGGTCCTTATGGATAATAATGTCTGGTAGGTGACCTTAAAGCTTGATTCAAACATAAGTTTGATTATTTCTTCCCAATTCTAATTTGAAATGAAATGCAAACACACTTCCATTATAATTAAATAATTGATAAATGGTGCAGATGATTTGCTTAATGAGACCAAGCCAATGGTCACTATTTTATAATTTTCTTCTAAAAAATTCTAATTTCTCATCTTTGAACTTCATTTCCATATCTTAATAAGTCACCCCTGTTTGATAAGTCAATCATTACGCCCTTGGCTTAATTTTTGGTACTTTTTTGCATGCTGAGACGCCAATCACTACACTGCCAAATTCATGGCCAATAGGTATTCGCAGTGATTTATAAAGATATTACATTTATGCCATATGTATTACTGATCAATCTATCTTTAATCAAAAAATTTTAAGTAAATTATTGTATTTTCTCAACTATCTGACGTGGGTTGCAAATTCAAATCCTAATACGAGCACTCGACAATTTCTGTGCTTTTTGGCGCATCACTTCCCCTAAAATAAACCTTTTATTAATTCTATCATGCATTGTGTTTGTTCATAATTAAGGTCACATGTTCATTATTTATAATTCTTTATGTTGTCAGCCAGATCCTTCGTAGAAGTTTGTATTGATTTCAAGAACGTGATTTAGTTGCTCATGGAATGATATTCATAAGAAGATTGCATGAGAGATTTGCTTACCCATGCATTCACTTTACAGCTAATTGTAAATTACCATAAGTCTATCTGCATACAGAAAAGGCAAACTGGTCATCTTCTTCAACCTCTGTCTTCTTCTGCGCAGCCGCTTCTCTCCATGTTCATTCTCTTTAGCTGTGTTCTTTATAATAGCCGCCATGGAGGAAAGCAGAAAGTATTCTATCGTGTTGAATTGGGACGTTTATTTCCATGTTCATTCTATGTTGTAAGTAGGTTAAGCCGGCTCATGAGCTGGCTCGAGCTGGGCTCTAGCTGGGCTCGATATTTGGCTCGTGAACTGAGTTTGATGAGCTAACAAGCCAAGCTCAAGCCAACCTCGATTCGACTCATTAGCTCTTGAGTTGGCTCGTTTAAAAAAAAAATATTTATGTAAAATTCACTCAAAATATATTAAAATTTAGGACTTTATCTTTAAGGTATTAAAAATAATAAAAAAATAATATTTTGTATGTGATTGCTTATTATTTTTCTCTTAATTGTTCATTCTATTTGTCATCTTATTATAAAATTAGTTTGAATTAATATCTTTTTTTTTTCTTTTATATTAAACAAATCGCAAGCCGGCTCGAACGTGTAGATTTAAGCTCGAGCTCGATAAAATTAATCAAACTCAAGCTCAAGCTGAGGGTGACTCGAGATCGACTCAACTCGTTTACACCCCTAAATATGGTCATTAAATTAAAATGCTTAAATAATTAATTGTATTGCCGCAAGGATTAGCAATCCTTAATCATAACTATTCTTAGCCACAAAAAATAACAATTACACTCGAAAGTATAAATAAAGAGTAAAACTGTCTCAGAGAGGTTATTTTACTCCAAAATTAAAATAAAATTAAATGATAATATATTTTTCAATGACTCTATGTAATCAATGTTTGTATAACACATATTATTTTCAGTACAATTATAGTTAAACAAAATTATAATTTATATTTTTATTTTGACAACTGATAACTAATCCTGAGGTAAGAGGTTTGGTTAAAGAAAAAAATATAATTATAATTATACGTGCCTCTTGATATTGTGATTGAATACCTAATACATTTTTAAACTATTTTCCTAAGAAACTTATCTCTGAAATTTACATGATTGAAGTCTATATACTTATATAAATAAAAGAATATTTTGGCTTTTATTAATTATTTAAAAATTTTGTATTTATTAATTATTAGTACATCAACTATACGAAAAATTATTTCATACGGAAACCACATGCAAAGATGCATGCGATGTCCGATCTCCACCGTCGATCAACGCAAAGATGTATTTCGGTGGTCCCCACTTTCAAATTTTTTTTTTTTGCAGTGATGGACGGTGGAGATCGGACACCACATTCATCTCTGTATGCGGTGTCCGTACGGAATAATTTCTTCAACTATACATATTCTAAAAAGCCTTGGCAAAATGTTAAAATGGTGCGCCGAATTTTATTTATTGAAAAGTACTACGTATAATCAGTCATATAGAAAAATAATATAAAATGATTAATGTAATACAAAAATTATGTATTTGACTAACTAACCATCCGCATCATTGAAATACTATATATTAAGTTTCCAACGGACATATATTTGAAGTGAGAATTTTCGAATATAGTATTCTTTTAAAAAACATTGTTTAATATTATATAACAAATAATCACGTATGCTAGAGGTTAGATATAGTTACTACTATATTTAGTGCGTGTTAATAGAATATAGAGGGGGTGACATACAATGTTTTTGAAATATATTATATTTAAATGATTTTGATTTATTTAGTAAGATGTTTTTGAATTAAATTTGATTTGAGTTAAAATAATGTCAATGTAAAATATGAAGGCAAACAATGGCTAACAATAGTGGTGGTGACTAATGAATGATAACAGGTGGCTAGCGGGCGAGGTGATGGTGATGGTAGGATATAAGTGGTGGTTGCAGTAGGGGTAGTGGTCGTTGGTGGTGCCGATGGCTCACTAATAGTGGCTTCAACAACTATATGGCTATAGGTGTATTCAAAGCTCAACTAAATTGGGACAGTTTTGAAGAAATCAGAAATAAACTACATAGTTTGAAATTAGTTGAATTTTTTACTCTTTCATTCCAAAATCTACAAGACAAACATATTATTTAAATCTAAACTCTTGCATTTGAAATGTAGTTCATAAGAAAAACATCCAACCACACAACCTCTAATAAAAAAGTGAATATAAACTTGAATCATGATAGCAAGATCATTAGTATATATGGATTATAATTTCATTAGTACATAAAGAGCTTATAATGGTTGATTAAAGTTGATCGCTGATGTTCATAAGATGCCCATATTTTTAGCGCCATCATGGGAATGAAGTAATTAATATTCAGAGTTTCAAGAGTCTTCGTTATATGCCCAAATATGATTTTTAGGATAAAATAAAAAAAACCAAGTGAACTCACAACGAATCAGGAGCATGGGGATCCCAAATCTCACTCTTAATAATGTTGATGGGATGCATGCCAAGTTCAAAGCACCCAAGCTCATTTTGCAGTCGCCTAATTCAAAGGACTCAAAATCATAGAGCACACACCAATTTCAAATAATTCAAGCTTGAATTCACTCATATAGTCAAAAGGGCATCAGCTTGCCCCAATGCTACTCACTTGGGGACCTAAGAGAAACATGCCTCACAAGTAGTGATTCCATTTCTTGAGATGGCAAGACCATCGAAGCATTTTCAAAAGCAGCAATTCAAATATATTCTAATCACTATGTTCATGTGTTTATAATGGATATTTTTAGTACTTGTTTATCAAATCAAAATTTAATATCTCATGTTGTGTAAAAAAAATTTATAATTATAAATTCAAAAGGTTATTTTGATGACAAAACATAATAATCTAAACACCCTATTATGAAATAAAAAAAAGTCTCTTAAAGCTTCTCACTTTTGAGCACTTTTTTTCTATTTTTCTCTACTATCACATAGGGTTCTGTAAATAAGTTTCATGCATTGTCACATATAAATTTAGATTCAACCTTCCTTTAGGTATAATGAGCATAGATTGATGCCAAAAATTAGAAATCAAACAATATATAAAGTAAAACAACATAACAAAGAAGTGTCCAAACATCTACAGCAAGAACATTGAGCAATCCTAAGAACATATGCACCTTTTCAAATTTTGTTATTTGAAGGCAGTCATCAAGAGCTAAAGTTCTAATTATTTTAAAAAAAATGAGGAGCTCACCATACCAACAAAATCAGACAGAAAATAGGGGCCCTAACTACCTAATGTGTTCTCCAGATATATTATAGAGGCCAAGCTTTTGATAAAATTTTAGCATACCACATCTAGAATTAGATGAAGGAAAAATTGACTTGGTCGACCATGTGGATGACTTTATGTTGGCCACTTCACTTTTTAACATTAAAGATGTTTTAAATTTCTACCTATTTTTCATTACATTCAAATAATCATCTCTTTAGTGGTTCTTCTGTCTTCTACTAGAAGTCAATATTTCTTTTGTGAAGATAAAAAAAATGTTATCATATTTGTTAATGTCTAAATTCTTCTGAAAATTTCACAAACCTTTCTAATAATGAGATATTAACTTAGTGATCCCTTCAATAGATTCATAATGAATTTCCAAATAGAGATAGAAATGATACTAGATTTAGAATTTAAAGTTACCCAAGTTTCCCTTACTCAAAGCTTAAAATAGCTATAAATTTTGGGGGAGTTACTTGAACTCACCAACTGTCATATCAACATCAAAAATTATAATTGATTAATTGAATTTCTACTTTAACCACATCAAAGGGTGATCTACAGTAAAGACTTCTGGTGAAGTCTCAGTCCCAAATAGTGGAGAGAAAACCACACTTCTAAAACCACCGTTTCTTCTGTTTTCTACTAGAAGTCAATATTCCTTTTGTGAAGATAAAAAAATGTTATCATATTTGTTAGTGCCTAATTCTTCTAAAATTTTCACAAACCTTTCTAATAATGAGATATTAACTTAGTGATCCCCTCAATAGATTCATAATGAATTTCCAAATAGAGATAGAAATGATAATAGATTTAGAATTTAAAGTTACCCAAGTTGCCCTCTGGTGAAGTCTCAATCCCAAAGAGTGGAGAGGAAACCACACTTCTAATTTTTATTCACTTTCCCATAAAATTATTCATACATTTGCTAATTTCTAACTAAGGCAGTTTATTTATTAATTTATAATTATTACATATCAAAAGACAATTGTGGACTCCTCTCACAATAAAAAAATCACAAAAATAAAAGAGAAACATTAATAGAGTACTTTCAATTATTCTTTTCAGATGCTTTAAATTTTAGGAGTAAATTTTTAGTTAGTTTGCAATTTTTTTTCTTGAAAGTCTAACCCCTGCAATATTTTTATTTGTTCTCTTCTGTGAGAGATATTTATTACAATATTGATCTTATCCATTAAAAAAATTATAAATAATGTTAATGAGAGAATTAATGTTTATTAAATTTATTTTAAATAGCTCTAGTAAATATAAGAGTATTCAAGAAAAGGTTGCTCCAAATATCCAATAAAAAACATAAAAATAGACAAAAGAATAAATATACTCTTCATACTAAGTACAATATTTTTTATCTAATTACATCCTATTAAACACATTCTAAGCTAAAATTTTAATGGAGATTCAAAATTATGAACTCCTCAAGTGACTAATATTATTAAAAATTAAGTGGAATGGATCAATCTCAGTATTATTACTTATAGCAATTAAGAGTGTATTCAATTAAAAATTATTTTCATCTGAACGAAGATATTAAACTTTTGATTCTTCAAGAGCATCTGGACTTATATTCATACGATTAATTTATAAAGTTTTAGTCTTATTGTAATATAAATCATTATATTTTTTGTAGGAAATTATTTTGAGTTATTAATACTATAATAAGAATACCAATCATGGCTTATTTATCTTAAAATGTAGTAAGATATTCTATAAGAAATTTAAATTAATTTTATAACTCTTTTTTTGAAGGTCTATATCATCCACATAAAGTTTCTCTATTTATCTCAACTAGAATTAAAACATCTACTAACAACACCATAATAATTTTAGTTCAATAGATATTTTATGCCTAACCATCTTACTAAATAGTGGTTTAACCCTTACTAAACTCTAACTTAAATCCTAGGATATTTATAGTTTTGGAGGACACTGTACGTATATTTTGGCATAGTTATTATTTTAATCATCTTGGTTCAATCACATTTACAGTCTACTATTTTTTCTATTATATAGTGATAAGCATTGATTTAATATATAAGAAAATATCTTGTTAACCTTTATTATCTATCCCTTGCTTAAAAAAAAAAATTTAACCCTTCAATACCAATGAAATAAATGGACCAATTATTACCTCATTGGGCTATGCACATAGATTTAAAAAATAATATATCATTAATAAAGTAGTCTAAAGAAACTGAGCTCCTCATCTCATTAAAATTTGTTTAAGGATTAGGGTGACTCTTTATTTGACAAATTGAATCCAATGTTAGAAAAAATGATGTATTCACACTTGTAAGAAAGTGTTAATATAAAACTGACAGTGGATATAATATTCACCAAAAAGAATCAATTAAAATAATTGATTAATAAGAAATGTATTCATCAAAATCTCTCATAATTTAGTCTAATATATTATTCGCAATAATTAATATAAGAGTTATTGTGATGCAACATGTGATTAAATTTCCATAACTCATATATCTTTGGATGATACTTTTTAATACATACTAAAATAATATGATGCCAAAAAAATGGAGTAAATGATATACTACCAAAAAATCCATCAAGCATAATTCATGATAAACTATTTGTGCTGAAAATTTTTGAAATTAAATTCAAGCCTATCCAATCTCCCATTATAGCAAACTTGTAGTGAAGGATCTGATGACGATAATGTTATATTGATCCAAGTCTATAAAACAGAAATAAATTAGCAATTGTATGGTAGGAAAATTCATGACATTAATTGAATGAACAATCAATCTTCAAATCATGTTTCCTCACTGAAAAAATGAGAGTCTCAATTAGAGGAATCAAATAAGCTAAATATCACATAATTAATTTCATTTAGTCACTTAGATGCTAAAAGAGCATCAGTAGTTGAAAGAAACAACATAGACAATCTGATGGTATGTTATGGAGATTTTGACTATAATTATCAATGTATCTCTTTAAAAAATTATAAATAGACTCACGATTCTTACTATGAAGGGAAACTGTGATGTTGACTTAAATTTGGATACATCAATGACTATTAAAGTATCTCTCTAGAAAATTATGATTGATCACCACCACTAATAGTTGTCTCCCTACCATATCTTTGAACAATTACGATCAAACATTATTGTTCATGTATAATTGTCCAACTATTTTCATTCAATCTTTTTTTCCCCCCAATAGCAATTGATCTCCTAGTCATTATTGACTAATTATTATTACTCAATTGCCACCACCTAACCACCATCTGCAAGTCTTTCTCATCGTATATAATATTTTTAGGACTTTGTAATGAAATTAGCAAATGATACCACTCATAAATTTAAACAAGTATGGAGCTCTTATTTCCATCAATCTAATATGATCTCCCATAGTGATCTTAAAATTCTCAATTAATAATGAAAATAATTTTAATTTTTATTGTTGCATTAGTTAAAGGACGTTGAGGAGGCTTTAATGAAAACTAAGGGTGTGAAATGAATAGGAAAGATTGACAAAGGTATATACTAGAGATTTTAGTTGTGCTCAAATCGAAGAAATATTGACCAAGTATTTTCCTATTTTAGGTGGATTACATCAAGGATCAGCTTTAAGCCCATATCTTCTTGCTTTAGTTATGGATGCTCTTACTGGACATTTATAGGAGGATTTAGCTTGGTGTATGCTTTTCGTTGATGATATATCCTTCTTATGGATAAAGCTAGAGAATGAGTTTAGGAAAAACTTGAATTATGACGATCTACATTTGTGTCTAAAGACATTCGTTTGAGTAGGTCTAAAAGTGAATACATGGAATGTAATTTTAGTAATAGTAAATTTAGTGGTAGAGTTGTGATAATGGGTGATTAAATCTTTAACAGGAGTAAACCTTTTAGATATATGGGGTCAATTGTTCCAAGTGATGGTGATATAGAGGAGGATTTTATTAGTAGAATTCGAGTTGGATGGTTGAAGTGGAGAAATGCATCAAGCCTATTGCGTGAGAAAACTACATGTTAAACTTGAAGGAAAATTTTATAAGACGGTGCTGAGACCTGCAATGTTTTATGGTGCAGAATGTTGGCCTATTAAAAAGAAGCATAAAATTAAGTTAAGTCTTGTTAACGGTGAGAATGCTTAAGTGGATGAGTGGTTTGACACTTAGAGACAAAATGTGAAACAAATGTATTTGTGAAAGCATTGGTGTAGCTCCAGTGACAAAGAAGATTAAAGAGAGTCATCTTAGATGGTTTGGTCACATAAAACATCGACCATTTGATAATTCAGTAGGAGAGTAGATGTTTTAGATTCAACTTATGTTAAGAAAGGTGCAAACATAATTAAAAAGAGTTGGATGCATTTATAAAATGATCTTAATTTATTATAATTAAATAAAAAATATGACATAATGGAGAAAAATGATTCATGTAGCAGATCCCACTTAGTGGGAAAAAGGCGGTTTGTTGTTGTTGTTGTTGAATCTATATTGGCAATATCTCTCTCTCTCTTTCTTTATATATATATATATATATATATATAGAGCTTACAGGCCTTATATTCCTAGCAGAGTACCATGTACGTTAAACTGACATGATAAATAGCATGTACCGGTGTGGATGGAGTAAACACTAAGCGTCGCCGTAAGTTATAACTTGCACGTATATAGCCATTTTCTGAATTAATTGACAAACGCTTATTGAAAAAAACAAAAGAAAACAGCTACGAAAAATGCATGTGTTCTTTCTTTACTAACAATATTTGTTGCTTCTTATTAAATAATCCCAAAACCATATTTGTCAAATTTGTTTTCACATGACAATAGTTCACAGTTCAAGACTTCTGTGTTCTTGGCCGGCCATTGGACGAGCCTGACCAAATTGATTAATTTAATTGGCTATTTTTTCTAATTAGATCTATGGTGGAATATGTAAAATTTTATTTGCAGGAGAAAATTTGGCTTCCATGCCAGCGCTGACATGCGAGTTTAATTTGCTATATTGTAAACCATCTCTGGCAAAATTTTCATGGAATGGGACCAATTCTTAAGAATGTCTATGGCTCACTTGATTGCTTGCAATGGAAATAGAGTTTAGAAAAAAAAAATGGTTTTATTTTCATTAAATTTAAACTTGAAAGTAAAATTCTGTTTTTTTGGAGACTATAAATACATTTAGAGAGCTTAAAATTTCAAATGACATTTAATCAAATAATTGAAGGTCTGTTTGTGACAGTTTTCTCGTGCTTTGCATTTCAAACTGTTACCATAGCTTTATATAGAGAATTGTTGCCTTGTTGCTTTCTAGAAATTTATGTGGCGAAAAACTGTTTTTTTTTTAACTTTAGATGTTGAAATATAGTAGTCGTAAGAAAACCCCTCTTTGTTTTTTTTGAAAAAAATATATATTTTTATAATTCTTATTGTAGTTTTTTACGAAGTATATTCTCCATCACAATTTTACAATCCCCTTTTCAAAAAATTATTGTCACCCCAAACAGATCCTAAAAAACATAATTTAAGCATTTGATGCTTTTCAATGCATATCTAGGGTCTGTTTGGGGCAGCTGAAGCTGTTGGAAGAAGCGGCTATAAAGATGCTGAAGAAAAAGCTACTGTTCAAAAAACTATGGTGGCAATTACTTTTTTTTTTTTTTTTTTTGAAAAAGTTAAAGCATATTGGCGACCACGACAGGTAGCCAGATCTGGTAGGAAAGCGCAGTTTTCAATTATAGTATTTTAAGAACGCAGAAAAAAACAGTTTGGTAAACAAGAAAAGCTATGGAGCGGCACCACACCGCCACCCCAAACACACCCTTAGTACTTCTAATTTCAAGCAATCCTTTAGCTTAAATTGAGGTTAGATAAAAGTTTTTTTTTTAATTTCTTCCCTCTAAGAAACAGTTAAAAAATAACGTTTTTGTGAAATGTAATAATTTTTTTAACTCTTTAGTAGTTTATTTTTAAAATTATGTAAACGTTTTGAAGTTAAGAGGTTGGGCAAAAACGAATAATGGCAAAAATTGTAACTCAATTTATTAGGAACTCTATTTCCATGTAAGTTGGCAAAATAATGGAAATGCAATCTTGAATGTGTTTATTTTGATTAAATAAAGAATTATATAAATGTAATTGTGTGTTTAAAAGTTAGGCGTGCTAGAAAATTTGCAACAGTAGAGTAGCTGATTATTGTCTTAGCGTGATACAAATATTCAACACATACTCAAAAAAGAGAAACAACCAATAATGACACGAGAAGTTTTTACGTGGAAAACTCGCAAAGGGAAAAACCATGGAGACTGGCCGAGTTGAAGAGTTCCACTATATAAAAATGATTACAATTGCAACCACTTATCCCACTGGCAGGAAAGAGTTACTTGGTTTTCTAAGTTACAATGTTGACTGATGACGGCCGATAGCAATTGGCAGCGTCTGGTCGGTGGAGGTCGACAGTGGTTGGCAGTGATCGGCGACAGTCGGCGGTGGTCGACGATGGTCGGCAATGGTTGACGATGATAGGAGTGCTTGAATCGGCAGAGGTTGGTGGCGGTTAGCAGTGGTCGACAGCAGGAGGAATGGTGTTGGACTTCAGTTTCTTCTCAAAACGTTAAGTTCTTTCTCAGACTCAAGCCTTGCCCCGGCGGCGTCTCGTGAGAGGGGTGAGGCTCTATTGTTATGGGTGCAATTAATGCATGAATATGAATTACTTTAATCAGACAACTCAGAGGGCTTCCCTCGATCGGCAACATATGATGAACCTTTACGTGATGTCAGAATTGAGAAATCTTGCGCTCGTTGGATTCGTCTTGTCAAGGCGCTCGATTTGACTATAGACTCGTTAGAATTGACATTCGTTTGACAATTCAAATGTGTCTAATAAACTTATAAAATTGGTAAACTTACAAAATTGGTTTACTGGCTTGATTTGGTTCGGATTGAACCAATTTTGGTAACATTGGGTTCTTCTTGTCGAGCTGACCAGTTTGACTGTAGGTTTGCTGAAATAGGAGTTCTGGATGAATTTTTATCAAGGTCTGAATATTTCTTGCCAAAAAAAGTCATCTTCAGATCTATGTCATACCTTGAGATTCGTGCTGGATGATGGAACTATGTTCATAGCGTATCAAAAAGGTTAAGGGGGAACTATATAAATGCTAGAAAATTCCGCTTAACAATACTTTACGCTAATGTTTAGTATGTAGTAAGAATTAACGTTAACACATAATTTACATAACATGCATGTGAGTATCCGGAAGTATTAATTTCCTAGCCTAAATATGTAATATTGGCGCAACTTGCTGGTTTTTCCAACCATAGAAATTGATAGGTGATCATATCTCATATTCATGGTTACCTTTTGTAATAAAAAAATATCTAAAATAATAATAATAATGATAAGATATAAGGAGAAATAGTTTATAATGTCGCTTTAAAAATAAGGTATACTCATCTAAATTTTTTCTTTCATTTTGTTAGGTGATACATAGCATCCAAATTTAAGATCCAATTAAGTGCATGTCATCGAATATTCTTAATACATGAAAGAAGATTCAGAGTGGTAAAGTAATGAATTATCATTTTAGTAGTTTATGAGAATCTAACACGTACAGAAAACAAACTTTTTATGTGGAAAACAAAAAACGTGAAAAAACCACAAAGATTTGCCAGTCAGACTAACCCACTATATGAGTACACTTGTTTACTTATCTCCTGAATTAGGGAAGATAAAGTGACAAAGTTGATAATTGTAAATATAAAAATAGTTTTTTATTGATAATAGTCAGAGTGTGTCAGTAATGGATGTAGTTTTTGGTGATAACTGACTGCAAGGGTCGTAGTCGATTGCATTGGAGGCAATACTTCACTGTGAATGTTATAGACAGTGATTGTGGCGCTAGCTTGTTGTATAGGCTATAGTTAAAACTCATGGTAAAAAGTATTGTTCATGTTGGTCGGAGATGGTTGCTTCAAGATTATCGATTGAACATAGAGACCGTAGTAGGAACCTGCAATAGCTGCGATTCACGCAAGTCATAGTTGGTCGCATATGTGAGTTGCAACAACGCCGATAGGGAACAGAGCCCAGAGTTGGGAGCTATATGAGTTGTGGGCTGTGTAAGTTGTAGTTAATCATGTAGAACATAATGATGAGCTGTGATAACTTTTATAGGCCGCAGAGGCAGGAGTCGGAAGTAGCATGAGCTATAAGCTTATAAGTCGTAGTTGGTCATGTAGGTCATAATAGTGAGCTGTGATGAGATCTATAGGCATCAGAGGCTAGAATTTGTAGCTCACAAGTTATGGACCATGTTGGTCGTAGTTTGTCTTATAGGCTATAGTGGTGAGCTGCGATGAAATCCATAGGCCACAGGGGTACAGTCGAGAGTTGTACGAGCTGGGAGTCATGTATGTTATAGTTGTTCATGTAGACTGTAGTAGTGAGTTGTGATTATATCCGTAGGGGGCAAAGGCCGGAGTTGGGACACTATAGAACAAAGAGCTAAACTCGACGTCAAAATCGACTACCTACCTTTGCGTCGCAAAAAAATGTTCCTTTTTTTGCGGTGTTGTGACGATTTATGATCTTGGATATTTGTGACGGCTTAACAATAGGACATGTCATCACTAATTTTTTTTTTTACAGTTTTAATTATAATTGAAGCTTTATATCGTCGGTTAAAAGCAAATATTAAATAATGGCCATAATGCGTTGATTATCCATGAACCCGCTATTTGGCGGGATGCTAAACAATACATTTTTTAAATAAGTAACAGTTTTATCGTTGGTAATAATGTAAATTATCGAAGCACTAGCAATGGCTTATCTTTTGATTATTTGTGACAACATAACTATAGAATTTCCTTCGCTTATTAACAGTAATATTTTTTTCCTACAGTTTTATTATTACCAACGCAATAAGCCGTCAGTCAGGAACGTATATTAACTGATGACCATTCGCCATCATTTATCTTTGACCGCCACTTGGAAGAGTTTTAACAAATGTGTTTTTGTAATAAGTGATGGTTTATGTTTTGGTTATTTGTGACAGCGTAACTATAGAATTTCTTACGCTTATTAACAGTAATATTTTTTCCTACAGTTTTTATTATTACCAACGCAGTAAGCCGTCAGTCAGAAACGTATATTAACCGATGACCATTCCTCATCATTTATCTTAGACCGCCATTTGGAAGTGTATTTAAAAATGTGTTTTAATAATAAGCGATGGAAATTGAAGTCGGTAATAATGTTAAGAACTAACAAATTTAAATTTGTGTATAAGCCATCGGAAATAATCCAAACACCGCCAAAATCACAGCCATCCCCTTTCTATCATAATCCTCTCTCCCCAAACCTCTCTCCTCTCTCTGAAACCCTCGCATATCCCTCCACCCCCTCTTTGTTTCATTCAATACCATGGCCTTTATCGTCAAACCCTTGCGATACAGTTGTTAGAAGCTAGCTGGGAATGCAGCGACTGGATCACAGCTTACAGTGACCGAAAACTCCCATTTTTCTCTTCCTTTCACTCCTTGCCTAACCAGAACTATCAAGGAAGGTAACACTTCTTCATTTATTTTTTATTTTTAAATATTTTCAAAAAATGCATTTAGGGTTTTGGATTTAGCAACTAGGACCAAATACTTTCCTATTTTTGTTAGATTACGTAAGGGATCAGCTTTAATCCCATACATTGTTGCTTTAGTCATAGATGCTCTTATTTGATATTTACATATGGATTTAACTTGGTGTATGCTTTTCACTTGTGATATCCTTCTTATGAGCAAGGCTTGGGAAAGAGTTTAGGAAAAGTGATGCATTTACACGTGCCATAATCAAACCAATGTGAATTTTATAAAAATGAAAAACATGGGTTAGGGTTTTATCATGATCTTTGATATTTGAGTGAGAATTTGAAAAATGGATGAATGAGGGTGCTTGATTTGTAAATAGAAATATTTTGGGTGCCTTGTATGTAATTGCCCCAAAACTTAAATTATGGAGGTAGGCACTTGAGCCTAAAGGCCTTCGTTTTTGTAGATCTAAAACTAAATAAATGAAATGTAATTTTAGTAGTAGTAGCTCTAGAGGAAGAGTTGTAAGTACGGGTGATCAAATCATTGAAAGGTGTGAATGTTTTAGATATCTCAGTTCTCTCGTTCAAAGTTTAGGTGATATAGATGGGGATGTGATTAGTAGATTTCAAGTTGGATGGTTGAAGTGGAGGAATGCATCTGGCCCATTGTGTGATAGGAAACAGTGCTTAGACTTTAATAAAAATTTTATAAGATGGTGGCAAGACCTGTAATGTTCTATGGTGAATGTTGGCCTTTAGATTAAAGGATTGTTCGTTTGAAAACAAAATTTAGTTTGAATAAATCCTGCAAATCCAGAATTATCAAATCCTGAGGTACAAGCCAAATCCGTAATGGGATTTAGTTTAAAAAAATGATAATCACTCAAAAATTGATTCAAAGTTTGACTTGCACAATTTGAGGTACGAGCCAAAATTTTTAGTGAATTTACTTGGAACCTAAATCATCTTGGCTCGAAGTTAGATGGTTTAATATCCTAGTAATGTTTGTTGTGTCAAAGAATATTAAACAATCAAACATTGGTGTAATTGATGAAGGTGTCTCCCTCGAATATTGTATGTCATTGTAACTACACCAACCCTATCACAAATTTATTAGTTTCATATTTAGTCTCCAAGTGAAAAGTCAATCATAAACTCAAGCATCCTCATATCCGTAACTCTTAATAGGTTACTTACATACCTTTAAATAGATTCTGAGAATTATTTCTTCCTCTAATGGGAACTCTAATTTTCAGTTTGACAAGGACAATTCGATTTCCCATTTGAGGAGGAAATGAAAACTCTTACATTATATAAAATATTTCTTTCTCAAAATTTGTTTGGAGGTGTAAAAGTAATCTAGTAAGAGACATTGTTGAAAGAGAATACTTTGGTGGATCATTGACTTTACATTTATAAAGAACATGTGAAAGAAATATACTCACAAAGGAGTTGATGTAGCTATGGTGACAAACAAAATTAGAGATAAAATATAGTTAAATGTTCATTGATTAACGATCTTTGACAACCCTAACAGTCATAGTATGTTGTTAACGTTTTTATTTTGAATTTAATTGTTATCAACTATAAAGAAATCCAAGTCAAAATTAAAATCAGTCAAGTTTTGATCGATAATTGTTGTTTCGTATTAAGAAAATAATTCTGACGATTTATTTAGACTTTTAAATGTCTCTTTCTAATAGTGTCTGTAACTGTAACTATTTCAATCCAATCACAGGCATATTTGTTTCATATTTTGTTTCCAACTATCTAATCATAGAACTAAGCATTCTCGCCCCTGAAGTCCCTCACGCGATTGATTGCACACCCGAAAATACTTTCTTAAAAGATGATATTTTATATGATGTAAAGAGTATTCACTATTTTCTCCTTTGTGAAGTCTAATTTCCATTGTCATACTTTGAAATCTAATTTGCTAGTTCAAATAAGAAAATTTACATCAAAATCTAATTCATATTGCCACAATTCCCATTCTGGCAATGCAAATTAGATTTTGAAAAGAATTTCTATTTTGGAACTACAACTTAGATTTTGAAGTGGATTTCTATTCTAATGATGTGAATTACACTTGGCACTGGATGATGCAATAAAAACTTTTATATCATATGAAATATTTCTTTTTAAGAACATATTTTCAGGTGCACAGTCAATCACATATGAGATTTGTGGAGATGAGAATACTTAGATGAGATTTGTGGAGATGAGAATACTTAGATTAATGATTGAATTTTCATTTGGAGAATAAAATATGAAAAAAAATATATACTCGTGCAAGGTTTGGTGTAGCTATGATGAAAAACAATATTTTATCTGAAAATTTAAAAATATTTAGGACAAAATATTAATATTCAACAACCCTAATAAAACGTTTACTTCTACCATATTGTGTTGATTATTGCCAGATTTGATCACCTTTTGTTATTACTCCGCCATTAGATCTACTACAAGTCAGATCGTTTAAAATTTTAGTAATGTTAGTTCTGTTGAAAATCAATAATTGATCAAACATTGATTCTAAATCCATTAAGACGGATCTCCCTCAAATATTGTGTGTCACTGTAGCTACACTAGCCCACACACAAATATATTTGCGTCATATTTTATTTCCAAGTGAAAAACTAATCATAAACCTAAACATTATCGTCTCCGCAACTTTTAACTAGATTATTCTCACATCTATGTATAAACTCTGAGAAGGAAATGTTTTATATGACAAATGAGTATTCACTTCATTATCCAATAAGAAATCAAATTTCCATTTTCAAAATGGAAATTCACTTCTAAAATTATGTTTTGCAATGTCATGAGCAAAATGTATGAAGTGAATTTTCATTTTGGGAATGAAATTAGATTCCTCATTGGATGATAAGTGAACACTCTTGCGCCATATGAAACATTTTCTTCTCATAATTTTTCCATATGTGTGAAAGTAATCTAGTAAGAGTTGTTAAGACGAGAATACTTAGGTGGGTAAGTGGTTTTACGCTTGTAGAGAAAGTGTGAAGAAATATATTTGTGAAAGGGTTGGTGTAGCTGAAGTGAGATCTAGGATTAAAGGTAAAATATGGATAAATGTTCATTGATTATTGGTCTTCGAAAGCCTTAGTAGACTGCTAACGATCTGACTTCAATGTTATCTAAAACATTTAGTCCTCCAAAATTTGTTTATTATTGTCAGGTTTGATCACCTTTTGTCATAAACCCGCCAATAAATCTACAACAATAATTAAATATAATATATTCAGTTGAATGCACATTATAATATGTTGATTGTTCTCATGTTTGATGATACACATGGACATTTGTACATTGAAATCATATTTGATCACTATAAATGACAATTTTTTTTTGCATGACCTTAATTTGAAAGAAGAAAGTTCGAGTGCTCTCCTAAATGAAGTTCAAGACACACTGCTATAGAACCCTAGATTTAGAGTAGAAATTTGAATGAGTTTTAAAAACAAAATTGAACCCCTAAGATAAAGTTCAAAATTACTTTAATTAATTGAATGAGCTTGATTCAACCTAAAGGGTCATATGAGATATACTTTTAAATCAAATATTTATCAAATAATGCATCCTATTAACACAAAACATTACCTCATACATAGCCACCTCAACTTGATTCCAAACTTAGGATGTATAATTTGACTCCATTCATTCAAAATTCTATTGTATTTCATGTTGCTACTACTAAGCATATATTGAGGTAATACAACTTGCACACAAAAAAGAGACAAGAAAAAAGATTTTTAAGTTAATCTCATTTTAATCATTAACTTATCCAAATTGCCTTGTTTAGAACTACTGTGGCGCCCACAAAAAATCTATTGCGTGCCCTAATTGCTGATACCATGACCCAAAACCTATGTCACACATGAAATTAGGAGCTTGCTTGCTGCTCAAAACAACACTTTTGACCTATGACAACCTTCCACCTATTACATTAGCAAGTAACCTAATCCACAATTATTTTTTCTCCCTGCTTAATTACGTGCCATCCCTTCAAACCAAGTCTCAGCTTCAAAGGCTTTATCTTACTGTTCAAGGAGAACATTACCTGCTAATTAACATTACCTAAACATATAATTATCATAATGTAATCTTTCAATCCAATGTCATAACCTTAACGAAGTCACCAAAAATATAGTATATTTTGCATGCAGTGAGTACAGTACGTGGCCATACAAGTTGGTCTTAATGACTTAAAGAAAAAAAAAATGCGACTTTTTTTTAAAACGGCTGATAATTAGTCTTTAATGAAACTAATTAATATTTTAAGAAGTGGCCCGGAAACAACTTTAGACCTCTATAAAAACAGCATAATCTCTCTTCCTCCTACTAATCGAGTTAACGATCTCTTCTCTTCCATTCTCAACTCAAACAAGTTTGAAAAACAGAGAGAGATCAAGAGAGCTCTAAATTAATGGGGAGATCTCCATGCTGTGATGAAGTAGGGGTGAAGAAGGGGCCATGGACGCCAGAAGAAGATGAGAAACTTATTGAATATATAAAGAAGCATGGACATGGAAGTTGGCGACATCTTCCTCGAAATGCTGGTCTCAACCGCTGTGGAAAGAGTTGCAGACTTCGTTGGACTAATTATCTCCGCCCTGATATCAAGAGGGGAAAGTTCTCAGAGGAGGAAGAAGGGCTCATCATCCAACTCCACTCCATGCTCGGCAACAAGTAAGATTATTACTCATATGTTCCTGTTTTTCATTTGTATGAAGATTTATCTAGCAAATATTAAGTTTTAACTCTGTTTCAAGGTTGTATTTGCTTTCATTGTGATGAAACGTTTGACTTACGCGGAGTTAGGCTGGAAGTTAGAATAACATTATTTCTTGAATGCGGTCTCATAAAACTAACTGTAAAAACTCTATTTTTTTTTCTTCTGGTAGGTGGTCTTTGATATCTACCAAGCTACCAGGGAGGACAGATAATGAGATTAAGAATCACTGGAACACCCACCTCAAGAAGAAACTACTTTTAATGGGCATTGACCCAGTAACACATCGTAGAAGAGCTGACTTAGGGTTCCTCGCCAACTTACCCAATCTTCTTTCCTCCACCAATCCCGGCTGCAGAATCCCAAATCCATGGGACAGTGCCCTCCAGCTTCAAGCCGAAGCAGCAAACCTTGCACAAGTTCAGATCTTGCAGGGTCTCCTTCAAGTCCTTATTGCTTCTTCTTCTTCTTCTTCTTCTTCTCCCAATAATTCAAACGTTTCTCCAAATTTGAATATGAACAATCTCATGGGCTCATCACTCACACCCCTTCAGAATATTGAGGCCTTACTTAATGGCTCCTTTGGTCTTCCTCATGGTTCGATTCTAGCTGCATCCACAGCTCAAATGAATAATGATTACCAAATTCATGATCCTCTTCAGGATCATCCTGAGATAAAGTATATTGAAAAACATGATTTAGAGTTCAGCACCCCTTCACTTGTTTCAGCTTCACCTGAAAACACAACTTCAGTTAGTCTAAAGCAAGAGCATATTATTTCAAATGAAGTTTCAGCAGCAATTGATCCATGGGATGCTCTAAACTTGAATGATCTTAATGGGACCGATCTTGGCTGGAAAGAAATACTTGAGTAAGTTACTTAATTATAGTTTCATATGAACTTTTTATTGCATTTTAATTATTTTAGAATGGATGTTGATTTGAGTTCTGCGACTTTTTTGCAGTCAAATATCATGGTGAAACGCTGTCGGGAGTAGAAGCATTGGAGAAGGAAGATGAAGGAGAAATCTGTGAATAGGAAAATTCAATTTAATAAATTTAATTAGCTGCGATACAAAAGACATGATTTTGTACAAAATAATGAGACAATGATAGAGAAGATACAGACAGTTCTGTGAATGAGTAGGCTGTACTATTTACTATTCCTCAAACATTTATTGTTATTGTACTTCGTTTTTTTATATATATGGTTTTATTTTTTAAAAAATATTTGATGGACGATTAGAATCTAGCTGCTTTGAGTGTTCAATGGAACATCTGATTACCGGTTTATGGTTTGAATATTTGGCAGTTGAGAGAGTTGGCTCAAGCTAATATATGTAAATAAACAAGTGAAAATGACATTTTTATATATTTATTTTATTTTCTTTCATGTAATGGCTTAATATTAGTTGGACTTCCTTAAATGAAAAGAAAACAATTATATGAATTCTTTGCTCACTTTTATACAAATTTTAAATTGTCAAATGTGAAATTTATATATTTATGTTGTTGTTGTTGCTGCTGCTACATGATCTAAATATTATTTTCATGAAGAGGGACAAAAGATACACTTGCACATTGAGTATTTACTCAATATGGTTTTCGTGTAGTTAGTATTATTTTTTACAAACATAAGAATGAGAAAATCAGAAACTGAGAAAGCATTAATTTTGTTTTGCCTTGGCATAAATGTGGAAGTCATATTCTCTTAGTGTCAAGATCAAAATAATATTAAATAGTTATAACTTAGAGGCATGACTTCTAAATATAAATCACATATATATTACATTTAACAATCTTAATTAATCATATTTTTGGACAGAAGTCACACTGTTAGTTAACAGTTAGGTAAATGACTCATTCTTCTTCTCTCTCAAGCCATCGACTGTAACGCAAAAAACCTAACAGCCTTTAGACCACCAATCTTTTTCGTTTTCTTTTTTCTGCAAATAAATAAATAAATAAAAATAATTATGGATTATATTCAATATATAACTTGTTCTCCCCATAACTGTAGGTTTAAATTAAAAAAATAATAATAATATTTCTAATTCATTTTTAAGAGCTTGCATTAACTAACTGATTATATTAGAATGTACAAGATTCTCTTTTGTTGTGTGAAAAGAAACTCATCATGGAAGGACAAATTTCCAATGAGGAATGTTTTATATTGAATAACAGAAAGGTTAGTTTTTTAGTTCTATTTTCTTAATAAAATAGTATTAGTATAAAAATACTCCCCACCTAAACAAAATTAACAAAAAAATGGTTGCCAAAAAGTCCCAGCCACAAATGCCTAAGAAAAAAAAGAAGCGCACCTAAAATTTAAGAAGTTGGGTGAGTTAAATCAATTAAGCAATCATTAATTTGAGGCAATACCATCCTGCCTAAGCAAAAATTTGCTATTATAATGAGGTCAATTTTATTTTCATAAATACACTAATTAAATGTGGGACCATAATGAAACCTTTTATGTTTATCTAACACTAAAAAGTCAGACTAATCAACGCACTTTATGCCCAAGTAAAAAGCTTATATCTGATAGAAATTGCTGTTTTCAATAACAAGAAGTCTTTTTCCCACCAAATGGGGTCGGTTATAAAAACCTTTTTCTTTATCATGTCCTATTGACTTTAATATTTTCATTTAATTCTAATGATTTAAGATCATTTTTTTATATAACATGCCCAAGTCTTTTTTAGACTAACCTCTATCTTTCCTAGCATAAGTTAAATTTAAAACATCTAGTTTGCTAACTAGGTCATTAGATGGTTGACAATTAAAATAACCAAAATCATCTTGTCTACAACTTGAGCTACTCAAACCCTCTCATAAATTTATTCATGTCTCATTTTAAAACCACTCATCGATGTGAACATTCTCATCTCTGCAATACTTAACTTAATTTTATGTTTATATTTTACAAGCCAACATTCTACTCTATAAAGCATTGCATGTCTCACCACCATATTAAAATTATAATTTTTTTTCATTTTCTAAGCGGTACATTTTTATCACACACAATGGGCACGGTGCATTAAAAAAAATTATATTCTAACTAAAATATTTTATTTATACTTGAGTTAAAAGTACTATAACCCACATAAAGTTATATTTGCTTCCGAATATGAAATGCTTTATAGATGATCAGAGAACTATAATAATTGATCTCAACCGCAGCAGTATTCCCAAGTCCGAATCTTTCAAAGTTGCATTTCGTTTAACAACATTAATAATGCATCTAATGCGTAAATCATATGAATAATAATTAATATTAAATTACATGCATGTCGGGCTATACGCATGCTATGGCAACACGTCATGATTTTTTATTTATTAAAATGTAATTTTATATGTCCATATTCTAACTAATTTCGTAGGTTGTGCATGCTTAGAAGTAATTCAACTAGAAATGGCAATGGTGGCTTATTAATAGGAAATTCGGTTAGAGTGAATTTGGTTGGGATATCCGATTGTTTGATTCTGAAGGGACTGTTCATTAGGATAACCAACTAGAGCTGGTTATTAGCATTACCAAAAGAAAAATAAAAAAAAAAGCCTAATATCTAAATTGATTAAATTCGATTGGACATATAAATTGATATACAATTTGTGCAAAGAGATTTTATTGAATTTGCTTTATGAATCAAGGGCTGCCAGCACGCAGTTTCTAGAGAACATGACTTCTTATTTGGATGTAAGAGAGACAGAACCTCAATGCCTTGCCTGATTGAAATGGCATTATATAAAAATAAATGGGTCTAATTGTGTCGATCAATTATTAAGTCAGAGTCTTTAATTTCACTCATCAAACTTGGTGGTGAGTTTGTGGGGGTGGAGGGGGGTACAGGAGGTCAGTGCCCCCAATATTGGCAGCCGGTAAAAAAAAAATAATAATAATAAATAAAAAATTTCCCTACATAACACCTAGGCGTTGTACCCGAAGCGCTGCAGCATGAACGTCGTAACGCTATTGTAAGAGTGTTGAGGTGTTGTCCACACAACGCCTCAGCACTAAGTATTGTGCTATAGTGCTACTCCTAGAGGAAAATTTATGTTGAAACCTAAGAGCATAGCATCGTAGGGTCATATCAGAGTGTCACAACATTGGCATTGCCATAGTATTGCCCAGAGCAAGATCTACATTGCGGTGTCCTAGCACTACAACATGATTAGACGGTTCTTTTTTTTTCCAACCGAACATAAAGGATGATAAAAGTTGGCTCAAAGAGCATCATTTATGACTTTTAATTATATGTTATGTGATTTTTTTACTAGGAAATTTGTATTCTCTTGTGTACAGAGTAGAGTGAAAGTGTCCTTGAGTTTCCAGAGTCTGAAAAGGCTTTAGTGTGGTGTAATTTATAATATTCTCCTCATTTTTGCTTCATACTAGGTTTCTTTGGGTGATATGGGAATGTGAATTTTTTCTATATGAAATTGATAAGTTTCATTATGCATGAGAAATCCTAAATTATCTTTTGGAAATACATACCTCAAGAGTTGGAGCCAACGGAAGAAGTAGAGAAAGAGTGGGAGCAAAGAGATTAGAGAATTCAGGATAGAGAAGTCGAGGGGAAAAAATCCATTTATTTATTTTTTGACTCTAAGGACCTAGTTGTACAGTTACAAAAAGAAGGGAAAGATTATGAAAACCACCATGAATGCCATTAATGCGCTTATTTAATAATAGGTTTGCGTTATAATTGGAGTGTAATACAACAGTTATTAGTTGGTCGACGTATTTGAGTTCGGTCGGCTCGGGCGACCGGTCTCGTGGCGATCGATCCTGCCGAGGTAAAGTCAGTCGGTCAACTAGTTGTAACCGAACGCCCTTGCAAGAAGCTTAGGTGGTTGGGATCGCAAGTGTGGTCCGTCGATTGGATCCGCCGATATTGCATGTTGGTCGACTTGATCGAGCGGTCGGTCGTCAGATTGGTTATGCTCCTTCAACCTGACATTTCAGCAGCCATACTTGGTCATTTGATTGCTTTGATATTTGTGCCGACACCTTCGATGCATATAATGCATAAGCTAATAAGCATCTCAAGGGGTAGCAGATTCAATTTCTAAAATTACACAAGCTAGAATATGCTTGTTAATTGCACTAAACAATAAGTTTATGAAATTTGAAAGAGATTAACGTCCTATTACGATATGCTCACTACCTGATATTACCTCTAACCTTTCTTTATGCTGGATTCTTCATGCTGGATCTATGTCCAACATAATTACTCCAGTTAGCACTCTCAAGGAGTATTTTACATATAATTTCTTCACATACTTTCAATCCATGAACTTAAAAGATGAAATTTATTTTTTTTAAATTCTAGCTGAGGGAAATTTTTCATTATTGCGGTCAGGTATTCAGCTAGTATCTACTACCAAGAATAAAGAGATTAAAGTTTACAATTTTCTTGCTTGTCAGAAAACTTGTGGTATTAAAGTGACAATTTAACATCTTGACGTTGAAGAATAGCAGGAGGAAACATTATGAATTTTTACCTTAAAAACCCTAAATGGAAAAAAAATTATGAGATCTAAACCCAGCTAAAAAGATACAATATAGATTAGCAAGTACATAGGTTCACTCTTCTCCTGAATGAGGAAAAATGGATTTACAGAGAAGATAATCATAGATGTTAATCAAGTGATAACAGTCGTAATTGGGCTACAACAAATATTGTTTTTAGCAATAATAGTGTGAGCGTAACGCAAGGTCGTAATTGATTGTAGACAGAGGTTGTGATAGCCCCAGTTTGACATAGAGGCTACAATGGAGAGTCGTAATAGCAATTAGCCATATAAGTCATCATTTATAGCTTTAAGAGTGTTAGTGTCCCACAAAAGCCATAATTGGAAGTTGCAGTAATGAGCCACCTAAGTCGTAGTTGATCATATAAATTGTAATGAGAAACTACAATAATTTCAGTTGGTCACCAAAGCTATAACAGTAAAACGCATAAGTCGTAAGCCATAGTGGGGAGCGAAAAAGAGAGAACTTCAAGAGTTTGGACAAAGTCATCATATTCTAAATACGATGATTGTAAGTAGTAATTGAAGGGAGTTATTGTGGGATCTTTGATGTAATGTTATATGTTATTTCATATTATGGGTACTTTGTTACACTGTATTTGAGATGTTTTCTTACACCATATTCGGGGTGAATCAATATAGTATATTTTGGGTGCATTATTACACCGTGTTTGGAATGTTGCTTTACTCCATACGCAGGAGTCCTCATTACTTCATGGGATACTTTATTCGCAGGATACTTCATTATTTTGCAAAGTCCTCCAATAGCAACAAGCAGGGGAAGGTCAATGGCAGTCTACAATGGCCGATAGGTGGTTATCGACGACGATTGTTGGTGGCCACGAACGATAGAAGTTATGGTCAGTTATTCAATTTCGGGTTGACTCTTGGATTCGACTCCATTTCCTCTCCTCCTCCCTCAAAAATGAAGATAGGGGGTCTATTTATAGGCTCAAGGGAAATGGCATTTAGCAAATAACCGCTCCTATCCACTCGATCAAATGGTTCATTTTGATTCTCTTGATTATAAAAGATTTATTGACGATTTGATAGCCTTAAAAGCTCATAATCAAACAATTTTAGTCTCGTTGGATTTTTCTAGTCGAGATGCTCAATTTGATAATAAGTACATCAAATTTAGTCAATTTGATCCTCTAAATAACTTTTGAAAACCTTCAAAAGTAGTTTAAGTGATTCCATTTGGATTGAATCAATTTTGATATTATTGGTCCATCTCGTCGAACCAGCCACTTTGACTGAAGTTTGTTAAAATTATAGTTCTACATGATTTTTTATTCAAATCAAAATGTTTTTAGCTCTAAAAATGCCCGAGATTTGTGTTAAACATCTCAGGATTCCTGCCAAAAGATAAACTTATTATTGACAACTCAATTTTAAATTATCTAATTCAATTAACGGAATAGTTTGGATCGGATTTGTATATAGTAAATCTATTTTATCCTTCCTTTTTTTTTCTTTCTTTGGAAGAGATAATGTCTGCGATTGACACATAATGTAAAGTTTCAATGTGGTGTCAGCCCTAACTTTTTTGTGAAATTATAGAAGTGAATTATTTAGTTGGTAAGCCATGGTCCTATAGAAAGCAACCAACTTACCTACCCTCAAGAAAATATGACGGTTCCCAACCTAAAGCTTCT
>NEWO01000122.1:380364-396072 GCA_003013225.1 Phalaenopsis aphrodite | reverse complement strand
CCTTGCCAAATTGTTTTTTTTTTTTTTAATCATTAGATTCAAGTGATTTTTTCAGTTTCATCATATGTTACCAACTCTATTTTCAATCATAAATTATGGGAGCATCTGTGATGAAGAATATAGTGGCCATTAAATATGCAAAAAAATAATTCAAAGTGATTTCAACTTTGATTGATAGAATTTCTAGTTGGAATGCAATTCCTCTTAGCGCTCTCTTGGTGCAATTGGAGATTGAAGACTTTAGCAGGAAATTCTCCCAGCTGCTGTAAGAATTTTTATTCTTCTATGTGGTGATATTTTAATATTTTTAGTTATATTCTCTAATTTTTAGTAATTAATTTAATTGTCCAAGTAAATTTTGGTTTTTTATTGCAAAATGTTTACAGCAAACGTCTGATTTTTATAAAGGTGAATATATATTTTATATTTTGAATAAACGACGATTAAATTATTCTTAACAACAAATTATTTGTATTTTCAATTTTTATCTACAGGAACAAATAAATATCGAAATTAAGGGTTTGTGAACTGCAAATATGAAGGTGAGCATTTATTTTGAGCATCTTTTGAAACGCGTGGATTAGGAAAGCCAAACCGTAATAAATATTTTATATAAGCCAAAACAAGCGTTGTTTAAATTAAGTAATTGCGACCTGTGAATTTGAATGTACAACTTTGAGCATCTCACCATTGATCTGAATTAGCAAACCAAACCCTGAATAATTACCAGAGAAGAATGATCAAAGAAGCTATGCATAAATATACAAGGCTCCAATCAGATTATTATCACAGGATCAAGATCATAAACACGCATGAAACTCTAGCTCTACAAATAAGATAGCTAATAATTACCTTATCCTTCATCATAGATGCCCTTCTTGACTAGTTTAGAAGAAAGAAAAGAAATAATTGCCAAACTAAAAGTCTAAATGACAAAAAAAACCAGTACTTCACAAGTGAGTTGTGTAGAAAACAAAAGCTTGCAAAACAAAATCAACCTGAAAGTACTCAAGATATATATATATATATATACATATACATATACATATACATACATACATATATATATATACATATACATATATATATATATATATATATATATATATATATATATATATATATATATATATATATATATATATATATTAAATCTATTAGTTGTAGCCTTGCAAACATTTCTTTCTATTGGGAAAAAAAACTCACCCTGGTTTTAAACAGCACATAAGCAATGCCCTTTCCAATGCTTGTGTTTGGATCTCTGATTACACGCACAGCTTCAACATTTGGTTCTGACTGGCTCAGGCCACAGAATAATTGGTAGAGCTCTTCATCCTGGAGTGCCAGCAATATATATCAGACAGAGGGCTGATAAATTTTAAGAAAACAGAAACAACATGATTTTCAATGACAAATATATCCTCGACAAAAGAAAGCTAACCTTCACATCAAAAGGGAGGTTGCCCACAAAAACTGTTCTCTTTCTATCATATAGCCGAGCAACAACTTTCATTTTCTTGCGAGGTGGACATGCCATATCAACACGGATATGATTTCCACCAATCTAAGTATAAATATTTATTATATCTTAAATACAGCAGCATAATAACAGTACAAACAAACACTATCCAACCGAATCAATTTTAAATGTTTCTGCAAGCTATATACCTGTGTCATATTATTAGACAAAGCAGCATGGGCTGATTGCTCCTCTTTGAAGACAATGTAAGCATTCATGCTGTAAAGCGCCACTCAAATTTAAACTGGCAGTATATATACCCAATCCAACAATTTAAACATGTAAACATGTGCAGAAGTCTCGTGAAATGTTAGGCATGAAAGAGCCAAAAATAAATATATAACCTAGGTCCTCAGCTTATAATTCAAAAAAAATTTTCCGAAGATGAAGGTGATTTAAAATATGTTTTTGAATAAACAATATAGCCACTCCAATATAATCAAAACATGTGTTCAAAAGAAAAATATGTGTCAGCACTTGGTTGCACAATGACAACACTATCATAAAAATGAAAATTTGAATATCCAAGAAATTATCCTCGGCTAGTTGAGAATCTAAGGTACGGTCGTTATGTGAGTGATAAAGCTTCAAAAATTATAATTTTTTCTTTGAAATCTAGAATGAAGCAAAATTTAAACAGTTAGAGAAACAAATACTATCATAAAGTTATATGCAACGGTAAACAAATCACAGCTATGGCATTAGGAAATAGTGCCATAACATCAGACAAAAGGATGGGGTAACCATTATTATCCTTAGAATCCCATATATAGATATATATATATATATATAGAGAGAGAGAGAGAGAGAGGAGAGATACAAACACACACACACACGAGTATTGCAAACTTTGAAAAGTATTAATCATTCATAATATTACAACAGTTAGCTAGAATTTATGCACCACGAATATGAACATATAGATTTACTCATTGCATGAGCTCCAGCAATGCAGGGTCTAGTGAGGAGTTGATAAACACAGTTTTAAACCTAAATTTATGAAAAGGTTGGTCCCATGATTTGAACCGAGGTCCTTCCAATTGCAATAATGCAACTAAATCATTGCTTAGGGCCAATCTATTCAATGAAGATGACCATGTTATAATTCTATGTATGGTAAGCTTGAAATTTTCTTTGCCCTTATTCTTTTTTTTTTTCTTTTCAAGCCATAATAATTAGGAAACAAGCAAAAGGACTTGTTAATTATCCAACATTGTCAATCACATTAAAAAAATATCCAAAATATGCTAAATATATATTATATGATTTAAGAGTTATAAATCACATTAAAAACATCCCTAAAATTTAAAAAATACAATAGGAAATCTATGAATTATAAAACATATAAAAAATATTCATAAAAAGCTAAATTTATATTAGAGGGGGTATTCAACATACAAAAATCAGTCTAACAAAAGGATCGAGAAAAGGGGCTCATGCATTTAGCATTAATCTTGAATTACAAAAAGGTTATTTTCATGCTTTGGTTGCCATTTGATCGGAATGAAGGCAATCCAACTATTGCAGCAAAGCACATCTTCTTATGACTAACATACTATACGTGCATAACATTTTATCATGATTTTAGATATAATTAAATCTTAGAATAAAAATCTGAAAGCTAATCTTCCCAAACTGACATGAAACTTTTAAATACATCAAGATTGCCTAAAGATACTAGTTATCTTAAATTATATTAACTAAAATGTGCCACAATGGTTCATTATACAATATTCATTTAGCTGAGAAGCATGCATTTTTTAGCCAGCTGAAATAGTACACTAAATTTTAGATAGCAGAGATTAATGCCCGACTGGTAAGGACCTTGAAAATAATTGTCAAGCTCTCAAGTTCAAATAGAATATATACTATAATAAACCGCAACCAGTACACATTGGGGTGTGAGAAAATTTATGTGAAATATCATATTAATATACTGCAAAGTCAAGCACAAACGTGTCCACCCAAACATATGGACACATATCAAGCTAAATTACTACGCCAAACTAAGTAAAATACCAATACAATTATGCACGAGTTTTAGAAAATACAAAATATATGAGACTGAAAGCTCAGAAGTTCAAACATATGCATTAAAAAAATCTTTCATTGATAAAAGGGAAAAAAATAAAGAGCAAACTATGAATCAATATAAACTTAAAAAAAAACACACACACAAAAATCTATGTTCCCCCTCTAAGCCAACCAAACTTCCAAAAAAAAAAAAGAGAGGCTATGAGCCTATAAGAATAAACATATAAAAATTGGTTAAAAAATGAAAATCCAAAAAAAGAAGTAGAAGCAAGCACAAAAGCAACAATTGAAAAATGAGAAAATATATGCAATTTAAAAGCATAAAAAATATAAACAAAACACATTTATGCCTCTATTACTTGTGAGAAGGTTGTAATTCACAGCAGTTTGATATGCATTCACAAGTTTCCACGCAAACCATGGCTCGCCAACACGCACTTACGCACTTACAGATCTCTCCCCCAACTTGTTACACCAATTCGAGCTTGGGGAAGCCCAGATGTCTTGACATCATCTCTCTCACTCTCATCTTTTGCTATCCCAAAGCTTGTTCAAACTCCCCTGTAGCTTGGGCTCTTTATGCAGCTCCCCCACAGAAGCACCACTACTGCTCTTTGCCTCTTGAACGCAACTCTCCAATATTTACATACCAAGACTCAATTTGCTAAAAGTCTCCAAGCGGCAAGCATATAATTATGTAGTTCTCACTTGATCGATTAATAGTCTTGAACCTTTCATTGCCTTCATGGCCAAAATCATGACCGTCTAGGCTATGCAAGATTTTATTTGCTCCACTTTAAAAAAGGTAGCATCTGAATTTAATATTTTGTACTATAGCATTGTTTCTCTACAGTACAAAGATGCATCCAATAAGGGTTACAACACCACCATGCAAGGCAAAAATATAAGTCAATTCAGTCTCAAGCATTTATCCTCATTCATCCCTTCAACGTGTATGATTTTGGTGATAGTTGATTCCATAGTTACCAATCTTGCAATTAGTATCTTGTTAGTTCATCGGATAACTAAAGTATTGTTTTCTTGCCACCAACATGTATAATTTTGGTGATAGTTGATCCCATAGTTCCCAATCTGGCAATTACTCTCTAATGAGATCATCAGATAATCAAAATGCCCTGACTATCAAGCATCAAAATGGTTACGGTGGCCTTAGTGATCATGGTTATGAAGGTTGCATTGATATTGGATATAATCATGGTGGGAAGATCGTTTCTCCTAATTCTCATTGTGTTTGTGCCATTATCCTTTGTTGATCTAATTTTTTAGGTCATTTCTTTTTCCTTAAGGTCTTAGGATGTAGCTCTAGGACTTCCTATTGACCATCTTAGAAAACTAGAATTGAGACTCACCAATTTAGAAATTCTAACCACTTCCTATTTTCCTTTGATGTCTAGCATTTATGGCACAAGACCATCATCTTATGAACGAGCGGTTATGGGCTATTTTATGAAGACTCAAGCGAAAAGTTCCCAATAGGACTCCAAGCTTTGGGAAAACCTTCTCACGACCTTTTCGATCACATACACACACCAAATGCACAAAATTCACAAAATTGCACGAGGACGGTCTTCAGTTGAACCTAAAAGGATGGGTGAAAATGCAAACTTCTTCGGATGACCTCCGACGACAAAATAAATTGCGCCAACGTGTCCTGGACAGCAATTGTAGTAGGAAATGACACCCATATTGCCATATTTTCGACACGAGAAAATTGGCATGTAAATCGATGAATTCGTCAAAATGACCTCCGACGACAAAACAGACCACACCACCACGTCCGGAATGTCGAAAATACCTCGAAAGAACATCCATATTCGATATGTCACGACGCACGAATAAAACACAAATTAATTTTTATTTTTCAAAATATTAAATATTTCCTTTTATAAAAATATCTTTAAATTATAATAAAATTTATAACCTAAATCCTATTTACACTTCTACACTCGCTTAAACCCCGATTAAACCCTCCATTCGCTCGATCTTGCGCTCGGCTCGTCTCTCTCGCGTCCGTGCCCTAGATCCACGATGGATCTCGCGGCTCTCCTTATCGTTCTCGCTCGCGACTCATCTTCTCGAGTCTTCCTCTGTCGATTCACATACGCGGCTTCTCTTCTCGAGTTTCCCTTTGGCTTTTCGGCTCTCCAATTGGGAGAGGCGGGTTGGCTGACCCTTCTCCTTCTCGAGGCTATAATATCGTCTTCTTTACTGTGACATTTATTCTTCTATGGTGTGATTCGTTGCTAGGGAGGTTGGTTGGTGGCTTTTTCTTCTCTTCTCTCTGTTTATAAAATATTTTTCTAATCTACTGTGCTAGGTTGTTGGAAATTTTGAGAGAGAAAAGAGAGTTTTTGAGAGAGGAAAAGCTTGAATTTCTTTCTGTTATTGGGGAAAATAGTTCTCTCTGTTTTGTTGTTCAAAAGCATTTGTGGGGTGCCATTTTCTGAGGCTTTTTTAGGAAAGGAAGTTTTGTCGAAATCCTCTTTAAGCTAGAACTTTCGAGTGCTGAAGTGTGGAGCATTCGTTGGTGGTTGTTTCCGGAAGATTTTAGGAAGAGGATTTCTTTGGAAGGCATTTTGTTGGATCTGCCTTACTTTTTTTTTGCTTTGAGTCGGCATTAATAGGTATTTATCTTCCTTCCACTGATTTGCAATGTTTCAGATGGCATTAAAATACTTCCTATCTCATGAGAAAGCAAGATTTGGGTATGTTTTGAAGTTTAAGCATGAATAATCTATGGAAATATGGGAATGGAGCATGATATTGGCTTTTTTCTTTTTCTTTTCCACTTAAGATACATGGAAAGCATGTTTAGGATCATTCTTACATGTAAATTTTTTTTTTATAATCTTGTCAATTCTATATCTATATGCGAAAATTTGCTGCGGTGCTTTGGATAATGGTTTAAGATCCTACTTATGCTATTCTGCTTTATGTTGTCTGTCCCTGTTCAAAGCATACATATTGAATGCAAATTTTGGGTTTTGATGTTGCGAGGAGGATCTGTTTTGGCCCATATGGTAGGCTTGAGTTTAGTTCCTTTTGGATTAAATGTTGGCTGGAAATATTTTCATTTGTTTTGCCTCTTTACTGAGCTTGGGTTAGCCATTATGTTGCTTGGTTTTGCCCCTTTTGCTGGGCTCGGTTTTACCCTTCTTCTAGGCTGAATTTAATTGAAAGTTTTATATTAATTTTTAGCCCACTTGGTAGGCTTGGTTTGAGCCCTTTTCGGAATCAAATTTATACCTGGAATATTTCTCTATTTTTGCTCCCTTTTGCTAGATTTGGTTCAGCCTCTTTGCTGCTCGATTTGCCCATTTTCTTGGGCATGGTTTGGTGGTTGTTTTGCTCTTCTCCCTAGTTTTGTTTATGAGCTTGTTTGAGGCATGGTTTGGTGGTTGTTTTGCTCCTTTTCCAGGTTCTACCCGTGAGCTAGTTTAGAGCTTATTTAAGTCTGGTTTGGGGTTGGTCGGGTGGCTATTTTGCTCTTCTCCCTAGTTTTACTTATGAGCTTGTTTGAGGCTTGGTTTGGCGGCTTTGTTGGCTTAGTTGGCTTTGGTTTGCTGCTTTGCCGTAAGCCTCATTTGGTGTTTACTACTTTAAGATTTTCCTCGGGTTGTCCTTGACCGTGAGTTGGATTTGAAGTTGGCTTATTGTCTTTGTGATATTTGTCACCTTACCAGTGAGCCCTCCTCTCTTTTGGCCTTACCCGTAAACTTTAACTTGTGATCTCTTGATGGAATGAATTGAGCTAGTGGGTGTTTCTCTCTATTACCTTGAACAATTATATGGATAAGTTCATGTTTATGAAATAAAAAAAAATGATGAAAAGAAAAGAGCTTTTGCTTAAATATGGAGTTGAATGAAATTGATATTGGTATAGCTTTTGGAAATTTGGAAATTCATTCCCTATGGATTATTCTTTTTTGCTTTGTGAAATATGAAAAGTTCTTGAAACTGTTTCAAGAAATTGTAAACTTGATATAAATTGAATTCATGAAGGGTTTGGAAATGCGCAAGATTGATATTTGGAAAGGATATCCTTCTCCGGATTCATCCGATCTTTTTCTTTTTAACGAATTTAAAAGTTTTAAACCGATACATTCATGATTTCATTTTAAGCTTCACTGATTTGACTTGGTTTTAAAAATGGATCGGTCTCCTTTTCGTTCATTTTGTTTTTCCTTTTTTTTTAACGGTCAAGTTAAAAATGAGAATTTTTTATTTAATTATATTCAGAAATGATTCAGAGTCTTAAGGAAAATATGTGGAAAAGAGAAAGGGAGAAACAATTATATATAAGATTTGGATCTTCGAGGTGATAAAACCTAAAGGGGGATAGAATAGTGAACTATCTATCGTTCCTTTTTGCATATGAAAGATAAAACTGTAAATTGGAAGAATATTTGGGGTTGAAAGAAAGTGAGAAAATTAGGGACATGGATTGGAAATATTAATAGACCTGCACTTAGGTTCCTTAAGTTTTGAATCAACTTAAATCCAACTACCCTAAGTAGGATTGAAGCACACTTCACAACCCTTTTACCAAAACTATAGGTTTACCCCCTAGGTTTTAGGAGCTTGATGGTGAGCTAAGCTTAATCTAAAGAGATTTGAGGGTTAGTTGAAAGGCACTTAGTTGAAGTTAGACACTTTAAGACACTTCAAGTTTAAACTAAAGTGTAGGCTTCCTAGGTCTTAGGAGCACACTTTAAGAGAGAGTTTATCATCCTAATGTTCAAATGATCCTAAGAAGCCAGACATCTGACCGCAGTTCATGAGATAATTAGGACACTAGGCACGAGAGTGCACTTGATTGTGATTTATGACTAATTTAATTAAATCAAATAATGAAATTCTTGTCTTAACTTGATCAAAACTGAAACTCAATGCTTCGGGATTTGAGTGTCTTACACTCAAATCCTCCTAACAATTGGGGACATTCCCAATATCACATATAAATCTCATATTCTTGGTCTTTTATATGTCATATTGGATTTTATTTTATTTGTTTCATTTTCCTACTATTTACCTATTTTTCTCAAGCCTTTTTCAGGTCATACTTTTCCTTTTACACAGCGCATAATAGCTAAACTTAAAGGAGCAATGAACCTCCCAGGTGTACAGGTTTAATTTATATTACAACATTTTATCTCACAGCTTGTTATACTGCTCTTTATAGCACGTTATACTCTTCTTTCAGCATGCTATACTGTCTTTCCTTTCTACTGTATATTATACTGTTCTTTTCTTTTATAATGCATGTCTAGTTATTTTGATACGCACCATGCCTTAGTTTAGGATAGTCTAGTGGTTAAGTGTATTTTCAAAACTAATACTAAACTAGGAGGTGTTACTACGCGGAGTTTGGAGCGAACATTTTGGGCGGCACGACGAGGAACAACTTCAGGGTGGATCTGCAAAAGCAAAATATCAAAACACATCACATAAACATTTTCACATCACAAAAACACTTCCCTTAGTTTAAATAACAACCCATAGGATCACACTTTAGGCTTTTTGCACAACCTTGTTGTGTAATTATAAGTCCTAACACTTTAGGATTCCGAGGTTACCGTGTGGTACAGTGTAAATCTTCATGTCTTTTTAGGCTATTTGCACAGTCTGATATTGTGTAAACATAAGTCCTAAATCCTAAATAATTTGCAAGATTGAAATATCAAATTACATCAATTCAAAGACATAAAGCCAAACCATAGGATAGTTGGGAGGTCACCGGGAAGATCTGTGATATCCCCTACTTTTCATTCCTTTGAATTCTTTAAGATAATTGTTCATATTTTGAGTCATTCTCATTTGATTTTCCCATGTCCAATCGTGAAAACCTAAACTTTGAAATCTTGAAGGCAAAACCACCTGATCTTAATAGAGATTTTTCTTAAGTGATTTCGGTCATTTAAGATGTAATTAACTATAGGGGTTTGTCTCTATAGGAAAACTGAAACCCAGATAAAGTAAACTAATTATATTTAATCCCCGTATTAGGTAGAGGAATTTGTCGGTAAATAAAATAATTTCGCAGACCAAACGGATGTCACAAATTCTTTAGTCTAGGTGATTGAATTCCTATAACAAGTGATATATTTATTCTTCGAGATAAGTGTATTGCTTGTAGTATTGTATTCAATCATCTAAACTATTTAAAATGTGAGACCCGTTTGGTCTCACCTATTTTAAAATTAAAATATTACTTTTAAAAATCAAAAGAGTTATATTCATATTTAAATAATTTTTAAATATCACAAAATCATCACTTTTTCAAATCACAGTTTAAAAAAAACGGCCGACATCCCTCTGAGCGTTGTTGAGTCAAATTTGACTAAACTCTTATTGCCCAGCATGTCTTAAGGGACATATTTTCACTAATGGTTCTTCCACTATTATCACTCTTTTGTTCTCGCTAAAAAGGAAAATGAACGTTTGATTCATGTAAATCAGGAAGGGCGGAAATCAGGCAGCTAAATTAGAAGTTTTCTATAATTAGGAAATTAGAAGTTTTCTATAATTAGGAGCTTACCTATTTAAATTACTTCCAATGTTTTTATTCTGATTTATTCCCCTTTTAGCTGAATAATTAGATTAGGAATATGTATTATTAAGTTATCTAAAATAAATTAAACAAAATATTTTGTACCTAAAATAGATTGTAAGATTATTATTTAATGGAATGAAAGCAAAGGGAAAATGCATCGAGTCTATTCAGAATTCAGTATATTTTTCTTAAAACTTTGACATAGTATCAGAGCTAAATTTTTGTCCTAACCACCAAAAGTCGTTGGAGGACCGTCAAGCCTCCCTTCTCACCGGCCTTCTTGCAGAACGGGGAGGAACTTTTCTTTTAGTAGAAAAAACTCTCTTTCTTGGTTTTTTGGTTATCTTCCTCTTTGTGTAGCTCTGCTCAACATTGTCAATGCTTCCACAAGCGTCGTCATCACAGCCACTGCATCTGCCTCCATCATCGGCGCTCCCTCATAGTTCGCAATCCGATCAAAGAGATCTCCGCACTCGCAGAGGTCCATCACAAGGTGAATCGCAGCCTTGTCCTCGTATAGCGCGTGGATCTAAATGACATGAGAGTTTCTGGAGAAAGCAAGCTACAAAATCTTAACCTCTCCTTCCACGCACTCAAAATCAACGTTGTCGGCGAGCAGAGACTTGTCGATGGACTTAACAGCGTAGATATCACCAGAATCCGGCGAGTAGCAGCGGTAGATGACTCTGAAGCGGTCACAAATGATCTCGTCTCCGTGCAAATCGTCTCTGATGCCATAGTCATTTTTGCTAGCCTTCGCTGCTTCTGGGGCATCTTCGACTGCTTCTTCCGCTTCAACTTACCTCGCTTAGTCCTCTTCGACAACTTTGGTTTTATCCAAATGCAATTGTCGTCTTTGTTATCCTTCGTTGCTTCTGTGGCATCTTCGATTGCTTCTTCCGCTTCGTCAACAATAGATCTACGACTATGACATCTCGGCTTCAGGACTTTTGCCGTGAAGATCAGGGAACAAATCGTCCTCCTCGTTGTAGGAAGAATCAATAGCATTTGGATCGTATAACGGGATATAGATCCTTCTTGTGGACTATGATCGGTAGCATTTGAATCAGAAAGCGGATCCTATTTGTAGGCTATGATCGATAGCATTTGGATCGTGTAATTGGATCCTATTTGTGGGCTATGGTCGGTAGCATTTAGATTAGGATGTGGATCCTACTTGTGGGCTTTGATCGATAGAATTTAGATCCTGTAACTGGATCCTATTTGTGGGCTATGATCGGTAGCATTTTGGATCGTGTAACTGGAAACGAATCATTCTTGAGGCTATGATTCTAATTTCTAGACGACAATGATGAAGAATTTCGTGTTTTTCTTTGCTCAAATTATGTTATGGTCAGAAGTTGTCTCTGAGCCTTTGACATTTTCGGTTTTGGCACATTCAGCTTCGGCACTCACGGCTCGAGGATTGTTGGTCCTAGCAGTGTTATCAGTTTTTTGTTGGCAAATTGATGCTTCTTAATCAATCAGTATCAATTTAAGAGGGTATGTCAATCATGAAGGACAGAAATCAGGCAGTTCAATTGGCAGTTTTCTATAATTAAGAGCATCCTTATTTAAATTATTTTCAATGTTTCTATTCTGATTTATTTCTCTTTTAGTTAAATATTTAGATTAAGAATATACATTATTAAGTTATCTAAAATAGATTATACATGATATTTTGTACCTAAAATAGATTGTGATATCATTATTTAATGGAATGAAAGCAAAGGCAAAAGGCATCGAGCCTATTCAGAATTCAGCTTATTTTTCTTAAAACTTTGACAATTCAAACCTCCATCAACATATTGCTTCTGTTCTCTCATCCTCAAGATATATTTCAGTTGTCTGCTTAAATGTCATGGATCTTAGATTTATGTCTCCATCCATATGATAGGTAACCACAAACTTTACTTCTCCCTTCACATGATATCCCTTCTTCTCGTGATTGTGGTCGATTGGTTATTCAAACTCTCTCTCTCACACAAATATTTTATGACTCATAATTTCCTACAATGTATTATTACGGTCTCACTAAGTTTCATAATTACTTTTGTAACTTTCTATCCTCATTGTATCATTCAAAATCTCGATTGAAAGAATACACTTGGGAGAGGTGTTGATACTGATGGAGTCTACTGCATGATGACTAATTTCTTTGTTTCTTTTTCCACCATTGCTTATTTTCTTCAGACTGTCGATTTGTTCAACATACTCCAATTGGAATTTAGGATTTTTTTTATTAGCACCTTGACACACTCAAAATTGGCACGCATTTTAAGAAAAATTAGGGCAAACACAATATTTCTTCAATAAATCAAACACTCAATAAGAAAACAAAGATAAGCTGATAAGAACCTATGATTTGAGAGGTAGACAATCTCTCCCAAAACCTAAACCTAAGACTCACAACTCAATTCCATGCATAAACCTATCCCTAGACATAACAAGTTTATTTATACCCAACAATAATAATAATAAAAGACTAAAGAGCCCTTAAGCATACAAAAAACAGTTTTACCCTTAGGCTAGGAGCCCTCGTGACAACATTTTGTCAGAATGAGCTCTAACAAAACTTGAACAACTTGTAACATAAGCTTGGCTCGATTACAACCTTTACAAATAAGCCATGTATATTAAAATGGATGTTCTTCTCAGTGATCGGACAACAGGATCATGTTGTTCCCCATTTTGTGGTCAAACTCATTGCTTGTCAGTCAACATTTGCTATCAAATTTTATCCTAATGGAATGATTAATAGCAACAAGTATCTTTTAGTTGTCAAACGGTTCACTTAGATCCACGGTTTTCACACATTCTCTCTAGTGGCATGTCTGCACTCCATTTGAATCATTCTATTTGTAGTCATCAAACTTTTTTGGCCTATCCGACAAATGAATGTTAGCAATTCATTTCATTATTGTGACGTATAAGAAATCATTTATATGTAGTAACCACTCAAATATGTCACTCAAGGGATGAGAAGTATATGCGTTCTCAAAAAGGTTATCAATGGTCTCAAAGAGAGTAGATGGTCCTAGTCGGAAACACTATGCAAAATTATGTCTAAGATTAACATTCACAACAACACCGTTGATTACTTTCATCAAACATACTCTTGCGGAATTCATTTACTATATGTTTATGTTGGCATCTTACTCAATAGAAGTGAATATTAAGGGTGTAAACGAGCAGAGCTTGAGCGAGCCCAGGCTCGGCTCGTTTAGAAAAACCATTGTTCGTGTTTGGCTTGTTTATATATCGAGCTCAAAAAAAATTGTTCATGTTCGACTTGTTTGCTTAGCAAGTCGAACACGATTTGGTCATGAACAATGAGCAATTTTGACAACCTTAGTCACACAATCGTAGGATGTAAGGGTAGGGCGAGATTTAAATCTTATTATTTAAATTAAAACATTCATTTAAATAAAATTTAATATATTTTTATTCTATTTTTAAATTAGAAATTCTAATTGATTATAAATCTTTATAGCCTTGTAGTCAATTAAATTACTTAAAAATAATACTCATTATATATCTATATATATATAATTATTTCAAGTCAAAACAAGCCGAAGAACGAACAAAAATTTGTTCGTGTTCGACTCATTTAAATATCAAGCGCAAAAAAATTATTCGTGTTCGACTTGTTTGCTTAGCCAATGAATTGATCACAAGCTAATTAATGAGCTGAACACGAGCTCTTTGCAAACAACGAGACTTTTTGACAGCCCTAGTGAATAGCAAGTGATTTATAAGAAGTATTTTCATAGAATTAAATTTGTCAATAATAAAGAAATATCACAATAAACAAGCCTACTTAGATGTATGTCCCTATGGATAGTAGAATCGCATCTAATAATAATGAACCTCTTGAAGATCCATCAAAATATAAAAGGCCACTCGGTAAGCTAATTTATTTAACTAGTATTAAAACAAACATTCCATTCACCAATGGAGTAGTGAGTCAAGGCAAAACAAATTCAAACAAAAGAGATTATGAAGCGGTTCTAAAATCCACAAATATATAAAAGTTTATAGGGAAATGGCTGCTATATACAAAATTTAAGAAACAATATGCAGAAGCATTTCTCAATGTCAATTATTTTGTTTTTAATGATGATAAAAATTCAAATTCAAGTTATTAGATCTTTGGCGGAGGAATATGATCACCAACAAAAGGCCAAAAAAAAAAAAAGGGACACGATGACACATTTGACGTGAAAAACGAGATGGGGGTAAACATTCTTTTAAGAGAGCTTGATTTCACTATTACTTAGCATATGACTCAATATGGCAACAATTATTCTGCCATCAACATTATTAACAATCCTATTTTGAGGAATGAACTAAACATATTGAAGTAGACTATCACTTCATACAAAATATACTTCACAAAAAACTTGTTAAACCTAAATTCAAATATAAGTCATGAATACAATATCTAAGGAACAATGATTTTATGAAGTTGTCGCCAATGCAAGATCTGGTGCACCATAACCTAAAAAAGGTGTATTTTATGAAGTTGTCACCAATGCAAGATCCGGGGAACAATTCAAATCTGCAGCTTTACCACTGCATGGTTGAGAGGTTGCTTCTGCTTTTACCTCAAAATGGAGTAATGGCACACCATGCCCTTTGTTTTTCAAATTCTACATCTTATTTCTATGAAATATCATGTTCCAAGTCAGTTTCAACGCTAAATAGGTTTCAATAATAAAGCTCTCACAACATACATTCTGTGATACAGTGAGGATTTAGCCATGTGTCAAGAATTTACAAGCAACCATATCACCAAAAATAAGATAACAAAAAAATAGAGGATGCTAAAGAATATACTAATCATAAGCAGATGAAGAATCGAGTTCATCGTCACAAACCTGTCAACTTCTTCATTTATTTGTCCCTTGATAACAGCAGCCTTTCTAGGAGCTTTAGCCTTAAAAAAATAATTATGATAAGAAGTTAGGCAAAGAAAATGTCTGCAAAAGCTATAAAACCTAAAAAAGGCAAAATAGATGACAATTAAAACATCAAAACAAAAACCAAAGCAACAGTTACTCACATCCACAAGAGGCACTGATCTTATCCTGACCGATTCAATCTCTCCAAACCTAGCAAACTCCCGGTTTAAAGCCTTCCTTTTTGTCTTCAACGGCAGGTTCCCGACAAATACAGTCCTCAATAGCTTGCTGTCATCATCAAAAGGCCCCTTGGTATCCAACATCTCCGCAGCAGCAGCATCCGCTTTCCTCTTCTCTCCAATGGCTAAAACGGTGGCCGCCGGCTTTTCCTCTCCGACATAACCGAAGTTCCTCTTCTCGTATTCCAACTCCATATCCCCTCTCTTCCTCTTATTCTCCTTCTTCTTTAACCCATCCACTCCTGCCTCTACCACAAGCTTCTTCCGCTTCTTCGTAATAGGCTCCTCGTCGGAGGGCCGAGGGCTTAGCGCAGCCGCTACTATTTCCCTATTTCTCTTTCTCTTCCTCGCATCGGAATGCTCCACGTCCGAGATTTTGCCTTCGGTAATCGTTTCCTTCTCAGCAGCACTGTAATCGATTGCTAACCTTACTTTCTT
>NEWO01000122.1:339106-358453 GCA_003013225.1 Phalaenopsis aphrodite | reverse complement strand
AGCTATGTATTCTCCATTTCTTTTGCCTTAGTGAAATATTTGATTGATTCCCTTCCGTGGACGTAGATCCAGTTGGATCGAACCACGTAAACGATCTGTGTTTGCTTGTGTTTTTTTTTCGTCTCATTTCTATGCCAGGAAGTATATATCTCACAACAAGTTAAAAAAAAATGGATGACATCTAATGGAAAAAAGTTATGAAAGAAATAACTACAAAAATAAAAGTATCAAAAAGCTAACAAAAGTATAAATAGACTAATGCCTAAAACTTAAAAATATTAAAACCTACAAGAAAATGCACTCCAGTATCCATATGCATTATCAATACAAGCCACAAATTCTGGTTAATATCAAAACGTCTAAATGCAATATGTCACATGTCCTAAAAGAAATTCTAGTATGCTGATGTTTATGATCATTTTTTGATAGGCTATACCCAATGTAATTTTATTCTAGCATCTCACTATACAATCACATCAAATAAAATTGGCATGATAAATAACAACCCAAAAAGAATGAAATGATTTCGTATAAAGTCGTAACTTTATAGTGTTTTTGCACAGTTGAAGGGGGTGGTGACTAGATAAGTTGATGTTACAACATGAATTCCAACCATCGAGTCACATGAATAGTGAGCTATTCTTTTTAATTTTTTTCTCATGTATATCGATTAAAGTGGGTTTTGATTCAAATTATAACAATTTCAAGTTGAGCTCCACTTTTGTTTATTTAACTGATTTGGAACTTGGTAGGTTTGCATGTCTCTTGATAGATGATGACTTCTGACTTTAAAGACTAGATTTTGACTTGATATATCTAATTTAGGTAAATTGAGTGTACACACCACAATGTTAAAAAAAATAATTATTATGGTTGAAGTGACAATTTTATTTAATTTCAATGATTTGATGTCCATAATAATTAAGGTCTTAGTTCCCTAATTTTAATGGAAAGTTGGGAAAATATGTTTTATATGCATCGTGTTATTCTCAATAACTACAACTAGACAAGAATTATAACTTCCTTGATACTTTTAGTATACATGCACTCTCAGCTCTCCTAACCACCGAGTACGTTGTCGGTTGTTCCACGCCTTCCATTTCTTCAATTAAGAGCACGCACACACACATGCACCCAAAGAGAGACATATATATATATATAATAAAAGGGAGTATTTCTAGGCGCAAATTACTATATTTTTCAAAAAAAAAAAATCTCAAAAGGGTGGAACGTTTTCTTAAATTTATGGAATCAACAACAAGTTCTTCAAAATCAATTATATCTCATTTTTGCAGACAAAACATTCTTAGCTAATGAATATCATGTATTCCAAGGTTGAAATAGTCATTTGAGATGAATTTATATGATGAATAGTTCAACTATTTTAGATTATATGATTTTGTATATGGCAATACCTTGTGGGCTATGTTTCCGTCATAGAAATACAGTTCCTTTCAAAAAACCAAATTATGGGTCATGAGTTATCACATCCCTGCTATCCAAGACAAACGTGGCGTGCATACTTTGAGACACCATGAAGCTTAAGAATATATTAGACATTTAATAAAATTGGGAAAATTTGACAGATATTTTTTTTGTAATTTCATTTGGTTGATAAAAAATTAAAAGTTCATTTCTTAAATCTAAGCCAAAATGAGCAAGACTTGCCAGAAAATCACAAATACTTTTAATTTCCTCACTTAGGAAGGTTACAAAATTGCATTAGATAAAAAAAGAGTCACACTATCTAGCCTAAAATTAGCTATGAAGTACTTTTACATTTAGACCACCCAAATATATCATATCACATCAAAAACACCACTATTTTATCTTTAGAAAAGGAAATACACACCTTCATTATATGCAAGGTGGCATATATGCAAAATTGAATGTTGGGGTGTTAGATATCTAAACATGTAGAAATTGAGTGGTCGTATATATGTAAATCTTCCAATTATGAACCTAAGAATGCTCCAAAGAAACAGCTTCATGATGTTAGCTCTAAAAAGAACCACAAACTTCCTACAGCCTGAAGTACTCTCAGAAACCATTCCTATTGCCTTCTCACCCTCTTATTTTGACGGCTACTTTCTGGCGTGCCGTCGGACTGCTTCATTTTTGAAGCTGCTTAGCTTTCCTAGCAGCAACATCAGGCCGCTTCGTTTTGTGATGCTGCTGCTCATTCCAGCTAGAATTCTTGGAACCATTGTCAATCGTGCTATTGCTCTGGCTTGGCCGAATAGAGGATTTCTTCGCAACACCAGTTTTGCTTGAGCGGAGGCCTTCATACGAAGCGGAAGAAGTATCTGCTCTGTTTCGTTTATTATCTTTTGCTGAAGGTGTAGAACTGGAAGCTGGCGCAGGCCTCCCATGCGAAAATTTTTTGCTTGGGGTCTTTTTAACTTCGGATGGAGTGGCGTCTGGTTTAGCATGGCAGACGCACAAATTTCTGTCCCTGATCTTTAAGTCTCTTCTCTAGCAGACATTGTTGGCAGCTTCCTACAAACAGGAAAAATAAATATTTAGGAAGATTTGCATACATAGCAATTAATTCCTATGAAGTTATATATCTAACATGTAAGCTTCAATTTTTTGCATATACTTGTGCATGTAAAGGTGTATTTCACTTTTTAGAAGTTAAGATAATGATATTTTTCATGTGATTAGAAAGATTTGGGTGGTACAAATGTTAAAAAAAAAAGAAAAAAAGAAAAGTTTAGGTGTTAGATATGTAAATAAGAAAGCATTGAGTTGTACTTTGGTGTCCGGTTACAAAGGGCAAAAGACTAGTAGAGTGTAGAGCTTCTGATAAACTTACATATGATGCTATGATATTTTGCGTGAGATGCAAATTCAGCTAGGAAACAAGTAAAATCTAACACGGCAACTATTTTCAGTCATCAATGAAAAACTTCTACTCTCCTAATAGAAATTCAGGATAAAAAGCAAACAGTTGATTAAGTTTTCATCAGAGAAAATAATACAAAAATTAAGAGATTCGAGTAAAAACAATCTCACAACCAAGCCAACTACAAAATAATGAAACTAAAAAAATAAGACGAAAAATGAAAAGAACTGTGCCAAAAAACTTCAAAATTGAGCCAAGAAATTAGCTCTATCGAAAGAGTCTCAGGAGTTATGAAGAATCATAGTTAGATAAGTAGATAAATAAGGCCTGAACATCCAGCATAGAAGTTGCCATGGCATTGGTTAACATTCATTCCATTGGAACACTTTCAGTGATAGAAAAAAACAACATCAAAGCCCTGAATGAGGATTGGGAAGACTGGAATTCCATCATAATAGAACCGCATAACCTCTGAAACATATAGAATATCATAGATGATAAATTATAGAATTCCTCTTAATGAGATGGCAAGATGACATTTTGTGCCCATGAACTGTAGATTTAAGACACATTTTAAGCGGCATAGCTTTTTATAAAAGAGAATTGTAGAGCGGCATCGAGAGAAAAGCAATTTTCTGAAAACTGTAATAGGTATTATAATTTCCTTTTTCAGAAGTGTAGATGTTCTAAAAAGCGAAGTGGTGAATAAGCTGCCACAAACAGAACCTAAACTAATACTGAAAACTAAGTTAGAACATCAATATGAAAAAATATGTTAAATAAGGTCAATTCCAAACTCAAAATAGAATTAGAATCAGAATCTATCCAACATTTCAAACTGAACAGATTATAGCTACAAAACCCTTAAATTATCTAAACAAATTGATGCTATTTACAACTCAACAAACCAACTAAAATTGATTTTATTTTCGTTTCAGAGTTCTTTGATTTATAAATTAATAAAATAATTACATTCCACATGTCAGATTGCAATGGAAAAAAGGATTCATGTAGCGGACCCCATGTAGTGGGATTAAGGCTTTATTGTTGTTGTTTGTTTTGATGTCAGATTGCATCAAGATATCCATAGTCTTTCTTGTTCGTATAAATTCCTTCAAGAAAAATAAAATTTTAAAACACTTATCTATATCACAGAATCTAACTAATGGATAATTAATTATCTTGTAAGTCATTGTGATCCTCTTTCTCTGAAAAGAATGTTCATCCGAATAACACAGGTGACTTGTTTAAATCATAACTATCAATATAGTTTTATTGTTATTATAGGAGCACTTTCTTAAAACTTATCAATATTCAATTTCAAGTATCTGTGAAGAAGTTTCAGAAATTTTCACCACACATGCATCAGATTCCACGGAATCACACATTATTTATATATATAATTTTCATGAAAATATTAAAAAAATGTTGTTATTAAATATTCCAATCAAAATATGTGAAATTTAAGGTGAAGAAGTATAGAATGGATCGCTTGCACACAAAATTTCCTTGAAAAAAGAATTTAACTACAAGAAATGCATGACCATATAAAATATACAGTTTATTAGAAAAATGTAAACAAAACAAGATTACAAGAAAGTTCCAGTCTAGTTTTAACTCAGCCATTCCAACTTCATACCCCCAACCATAGCAGAGCCTTAAATTCTTCCCTTTCAACCTCATCCTTATGGTTACACATCTGATAAGTTTACATGCACAAATTTCTAGCTTTTTGTATCAGGCTCTATGATAAAAATATGAGGACCTTGAGGCATGTGCAAAGCAATTCTACTTGCTTTTTATTTTGATTGGAAAGAGGTTTTTTTTCATGCAATACTTTCGAACCACTCCAGGTGTAATTGGAGATTTGAGATTTGTGGGGCAATTATCGCCTTGAATCATTGTGAGGCATGACATTTATATTTGGTGATCTTTTACCTTTTTTTAATTACAATCCCTAATTTATCGTAAAATATTATGTCATTTCAGACTTCCAAATTTGAAACAACTAATTTTCTACCGCAGCATGATTTTCAATCAAATGTCTGACTTCTTTGGTTCGAAATTTTAAATAGATAGGGTCCAACAAAATTTACTGCGAATGAAAAATTTACACAATGAGGAGTAGTGACCTATTCAACCCAAAAACAACGTGTTAGCAAGGAAGCATTCTTCAAAGAACAGAAGGATCTTCCACCACAAAGGAAGTACGAACATAAAATTCAAATGACTTTGGAGAAGAAACATCAGGGAGTGTTCCTTGCAATAAGCAAGACCGCAGTCTTAACCATGAACAAAATAAAAAGGAATTTTTAGATTGAACCAGCAAGTTTGATACCAACACATCAGTCCAATTAGGCAATTCATATAAAAGATTAATGTCAACATGTCCTGCTTCTAACTAGAAGATAAAGAAAGAAAAATAATTTAATAAAGATAAAATGTTAGCTTACATCATTTACTAAATGGTAAAAAATAAAAAATAAGGATCAACCACACCTTAATTCTCAAAAGAAGAAGCATAACAAAGATCTAATAAAAACGAATTTGTATTTATGCATTTCATTATTTGATGACCTTTGACATTTTACAGTTTCCTTCATGAAGGGTTACATTCAAGCATGTTCTAATGTAAAATCGTTGTCTTCTCATTATTGTGTTCATGCATGTTTAGTTTAGGGAGTCATTTAATCGATGTGTAGCCCCCATAGAGCTTAAGAGTATGAGTGGAATTGGTGATTCGCTTTTTTTTTTTTTTTAATCAATAAAAAGCTTGTTCATTGACGCTCCAAAAACTCCATTTTATTACAGTAAATGTGATTGCAGTGAATGGATCTCCAATCAATCCCTCGTTCTTCCTCTTCTCTTGGCAAAAATATGAATACTTCTTGAGTGCACGCCAGCATTGTCGGAAGAGTTTTCCAACTCTCATGCTATCTCTCCTACCATCTTCCCATAAAGATCACTTTTCTGAGCTTTTTCTCATGCCATGAAGGAATTACAAATGAAAATAAAGATGAGATCAACGTACAAGTAGAAAAGGACTCCAAGGGGTGTACTTAACAGAAACTCAACTTGAATCCTATTAATTAAGGGTGAAAGCAAACCAAGAATCCAAGGTAAGACCAAGTGCCTCTCTTACAATAAAATAATAATAATAGTAATAATAATAATAATAATAATAACAATAACAATAAGAAAAAATTTATATATATATATATATATATAAGTTCCTCTCTTACATGGAAAGAGATTCACGCCAAGACCCCAATTTATTTTGTGCTTTCATCAGGTAGTATCTAGTAAACTTCATGCGGTATCAGATAAAGATCTTCCCACCCTCAACTTACCAATTTTTTCTATTTTAATTCCCTTTAAATCTCGGAAATTTTTGGATATTGTAAGTATGTGACTTGCACCATTCAATATTCACTCTACTTAGACATTGTTTTTTCAGCTTCAGCCTATTTTACCAACTCTATTTTCAATCATAAATTATGGACGCATCTGTGATTAGAAATATAGTGGCCATTAGATACGCAAAAAATAATTCAACTTGATTTCAACTTTGATTGATAGAATTTCTAGTTGAAATGCAATTCCTCTTAGCACTCTCTCAGTGCAATTGGAGATTGAAAAGTTTAGCAGGACATTATCTCCCAGCAGCTGTAGGAATATTTATTCTTCTATGTGATGATATTTTAATATTTTTAGTTATATTCTCTAACTTTTAGTAATTAATTTAATTGTCCAAGTATAATTTGGTTTTTTATTGCGATTTTTTATAAACGTGAATATATATTTGATATTTTGAATAAACAATGATTAAATTATCCTCAACAACAAATTATTTGTATCTTCAATGTTTATCTACAGGATCAAATAAATATCAAAATTAAGAGATTGTGAACTGCAAATGTGAAGGTGTGCATTTATTTTGAGCATCCTTTCAAACGCATGGATTAGGAAAGCCAAACCGTAATAATTATTTTATATATGCCAAAATGAGTCATTGTTTAACTTTAGTAATTGTGAACTGTGAATTTGAATGTAATCATTACCTTATCCTTCATCATAGATGCCCTTCTAGACTAATTTTGAAGAAAAAAAAGAAATAATTGCCAAACTAAGTCAAAATGACAAAAAAAAATAAGTACTTCACAAGTGAGTTGTATAGAAGACAAAAGCATGCAATACAAAATCAACCTGAAAGTACTCAATATATATATATATATATTAATTCTATTAGTTGTGGCCTAGCAAATATTTCTTACTATTGGGGAAAAAAAAACTTACCCTGGTTTTAAACAGCACATAAGCAATGCCCTTTCCAATGCTTGTGTTTGGATCTCTGATTACACGCACAGCTTCAACATTTGGTTCTGACTGGCTCAGGCCACAGAATAATTGGTAGAGCTCTTCATCCTAGAGTGCCAGCAATATATATCAGACATAGAGGGCAGATAAATTTTAAGAAAATAGAAACAACATTACTTTCAATTACAAATATATCCTCCACAAAATAAAGCTAACCTTCACATCAAAAGGGAGGTTGCCCACAAAAACTGCTCTCTTTCTATCATATAGCCGAGCAACACCTTTCATTTTCTTGCGAGGTGGACATGCCATATCAACACCGATATGATTTCCACCGATCTAAGTATAAATATTTATTACATCTTAAAAACAGCAGCATACTAACAGTACAAACAAACACTATCCAAGCGAATCAATTTTAAATGTTTCTGCAAGCTATATGCCTGTGTCATATTATTAGACAAAGCAACATGGGCTGATTGCTCCTCTTGGAAGGCGATGTAAGCATTCATGCTGTAAAGCGCCACTCAAAATTAAACTGGCAGTATATATACCCAATCCAACAATTTAAACATGTGAACATGTAAACATGTGCAGAAGTCTCGTGAAATGTTAGGCATGAAAGAGCCAAAAATAAATATATAACTTAGGTCCTCAGCTTATAAATCAAAAAGAACTTTAATAAGATGAAAGTGATTTAAAATATACTTTTTGAATAAACAATATAGCCACTCCAATATAATCAAAACATGTGTTCAAAAGAAAAATATGTGTGAGCACATGGTGGCACAATGACAAAATTATCATAATAATGAAATTTGAATATCCAAGAAATTATCCTCGGCTAGTTGAGAATCTATGGTACAGTCGGTATGTGAGTGATAAAGCTTCATATATTATAATTTGCTTTGAAATCTAGAATGACGCAATATATAAACAGTTAGAGAAACAAATTCTATCATAAAGATATGCAACGGTAAACAAATCACAGCTATGGCATTAGGAAATCATGCCATAACATCAGACAAAAGGATGGGGTTACCATTATTATCCTTAGAATCCCATATATATATATATATATAGAGAGAGAGAGAGAGAGAGAGAGAGAGACACGCACAAAAGTATTGCAAACTTTGAAAAGTATATATCCTTCATAAAATTACAACAATTAGCTAGAATTTAGGCACTATGAATATGAACATAAGATTTACTCATTGCATGAGCTCCAGCAATGCAGGGTCTAGTGAGGAGTTGATAAACACAGTTTTAAACCTAAATTTATGAAAAGGTTGGTCCCATGATTTGAACCGAGGTCCTTCCAATTGCAATAATGCAACTAAATCATTGCTTAGGGCCAATCTATTCAATGAAGATGACCATGTTATAATTTAATGTATGGTAAGCATGAAAATATATACATTTTTTTTTTCAAGCCATATTAATTAGGAAACATGCAAAAGGATTTGTTAATTATCCAACGTTGTTAATCACATTAAAAAAAATCCAAATTATGCTAAATGTATACTATATGATTTAAGAGTTATAAATCACATTAAAAACATCCCTAAAATGCTAAAAATACAATAGGAAATCTATGAATTATAAATCATATTAAAAATACTCATAAGAAGCTAAATTTATAATAGAGGGGGCACTCAAATTACAAAAATCAATCTAACAAAAGAATCCAGAAAAGGGGCTCATGCATTTAGCATTAATCTTGAATTACAAAAAGGCTGTTTTCATGCTTTGGTTGTCATTTGATCGGAATGAAGGCAATCCAGCCATTGCAGCAAAGCACATCTTCTTGTGACTAACATACTATACATGCATAACATTTTATTCATGGTTTTAGATATAATTAAAGCTTAGAATAAAAATCTGAAAGCTAATCTTGCCAAACTGACAAGAAACTTTTAAATACATCAAGATTGCCTAAAGATACTAATTATCTTAAATTATATTAACCAAATGTGCCACAATGGTTCATTATACAAAATTCATTTAGCTGACAAGCATGCATTTTTTAGCCAGCTGAAATAGTACACTAAATTTTAGATAGCAGAGATTAATGCCCAACTGGTAAGGACCTTGAAAATAATTGTCAAGCTCTTAAGTTCAAATAGTGTCTATACTATAATAAACCGCAACCAACATATGGACACATATCAATGTCCAATTAATAGACTGCAAAGTCAAGCACAAACGTGCCCACCCAAACATATAGGCACATATCAACCTAAATTACTAAGCCAAACTAAGTAAAATACCAATACAACTATGCACGAGTTTTAGAAAATACAAAATATATGAGAATGAAAGCTCAGAAGTTCAAACATATGCATTAAAAAAAATCATTCATTAATAAAAGGAAAAAAAAAATAAAGAGCGAAGTATGAATCAATATAAACTTCTAAGAAAAACAGACAAAAATCTATGTTTCCCTCTAAGCCAACCAAACTTCCAAAAAAAAAAAAACTGAGGCCATAAGCTTATAAAATTAAAGATACAAAAAATGGTTAAAAAATGAAAATCCAAAAAACGAAGTAGAAGCAGGAACAAAAGAAACAATTGAAAAATGAGAAAATATAAACAAAACTCAGTTGTGCCTCAATTACTTGTGAGAAGGTTGTGATTCATAGCAGTTTGATATGCATTCACAAGTCTCCATGCAAACCATGGCTCGCCAACATGCACTTACGCACTTACAGATCTCTCCCCCAACTTGTTACACCCATTCGAGCTTGGGGAAGCCCAAATGTCTTGCCATCATCTCTCTCACTCACGTCTTCTGCTATCCCAAAGCTTGTTCAAACTCCCCTGTAGCTTGGGCTTTTTATGCAGCTCCCCCGCACAAGCACGACTTCTGCTCTTTGACCCTCTTGAATGCAACTCTCCCATGTTCACATACCAAGACTCAACTTGCTAAAAGTCTACAAGTGGCAAGCCTATAATTATATTGTTCTCACTTGATCGATTAATAGTCTTGAACCTTTCATTGCCTTCATGGCCAAAATCATGATTGTCTAGGCTATGCAAGATTTTATTTGCTCCACTTTAAAAAAAAGTAGCATCTGAATTCAATATTTTCTGCTGTAGCATTGTTTCCTACAGTACAAAGATGCATCCATTAAGGGTTACAACAACACCATCCAAGGAAAAAATATAAGTCAATTCAGTCTCAACCATTTATCCTGATTCATCCCTTCAACGTGTATGGTTTTGGTAATAGTTGAATCCATAGTTACCAATATTGCAATTAGTATCTCGTGAGTTCATTAGATAACTAAACTATTGTTTTCTTGCCACCAACATTTATAATTTTGGTGATAGTTGATTCCATGGTTCCCAATCTGGCAACTACTCTCCAATGAGTTCATCAGATAATCAAATTGCCCTCGCTATCAAGCATCAAAATGGTTATGGTGGCCTTAGTGATCATGGTTATGAAGGTTACATTGATATTGGATATAATCATGCTGGTAAGATAGTTTCTGCTTATTCTCATTGTGTTTGTGCCATTATCCCTCTGAGCGTTGTTGAGTCAAATTTGACTAAACTCTTACTGCCCAGCATGTCTTAAGGGACATATTTTCACTAATGATTCTTCCACTATTGTCACTCTTTTATTCTTACTAAAAAGGAAAATGAACGCTTGATTCAGACTTCCAAGAACATATTGCTTCTTATGTTCTTTCACCCTGAAAATATATTTCAGTTGTCTCCATAAATGTCATGGATCTTAGATTTGTGTGCCTCCATCCATTTGATAAGTAACCACAAACTTTCCTTCTCCTTTCACATGATATCCCTTCCTCTCGTGATTGTGATCGATTGGTTATCAAACTCTCTCTCTCTCTCTCTCTCTCTCTCTCTCTCTCTCTCTCACACTCACTCAAATATTTTATGACTCATAGTTTCCTACAATGCATTATTACAATCTCACTAAGTTTCATAGTTACTTTTGAAACTTTCTATCCTAATTTTATGATTCAAGATGTTGATCGAAAGAGTACACTTGGGAGGTGTTGATACCGATGGAGTCTACTACATTATGACTAATTTCTTTGTTTCTTTTTCCACCATTAGAGTTTAGGAAACTTTCTCAAAATTGGCCGAGGATAATTTCTTTGTTATTTTTGAAACTTTCTCTTCACACTGTAGATTTGTTCTACATACTCCAATTAGAGTTTAGGATTTTTTTTTATTAGCACCATGACACACTCAAAATTGGAATGTTTTTTAAGAAAAATTAGGGCAAACACTATTTCTTAAATAAATCAAACACTCAATAAGAAAACAAAGATAAGCTGATAAGCCCCTGCGATTCCAGAGTTTGGCAATCTCTCCCAAAACCTAAACATAAGACTCACAACTCAATCCCATGCATAAAGCTATCCCTAGACATAACAAGCCTGCTTATTTATACCCAACAATAATAATAATAACAAAAGACTAAAGTGTCCTTAAGCATACAAAAGATAGATTTACCCTTAGGCTAGGCCCCCACCTGACAAAAATATTTGTCAGATTGAGCTCTAACAAAAATTGAACAACTTGTAACATAAGCTTGGCTTGATTACAACCTTTACAAATTAGCCAAGTCTGTTAAAATTGATCTTCTTCTTAGTGATCATACAACTGGATCATGTTGTTCCCCATCCTGTGGTCAAACTCATTGCTTGTCAATCAACATTCGCTATCAAATTTTATCCTAATGGAATGATTGATAGCAACAAATATCTTTTAGTTGCCAAATGGTTCACTTGGATCCACGGTTTTCACACATTCTCTCTAGTGGCAAGTCTGCACTCCATTTGAATCATTTTATTTGTAGCCATCAAACCTTTTTGGTCTATGCGACAAATGGATGTTAGCAATTCCTTTCATTACTATGACCTATAAGAAATCATTTATATGTAGTTATCACTCAAATATGTCACTCAAGGGATGAGAAGTATATGTATTCTCAAAAAGGCTATCAATGGTCTCAGAGAGTAGATGGGCCAAGTTGGAAACACTATGCAAAATCATGTCCAAGATTAACATTCGCAATAACACCGCAGATTACTATACCTTCATCAAACATTCTCTTGCGGAATTCATTTACCATACGTTTATGTTGGCATCTTACTCAATAGAAGTAAAAATTAGGGGTGTAAACGAGCAGAGCTTGAGCAAGCCCAGGATCGACTCGTTTAGAAAAACCACTGTTTGTGTTTGGCTCGTTTATATATCGAGCTCAAAAAATTTGTTCATATGCGGCTTGATTGCTTAGCAAGCCAAACACGAGTTGATCACGAACAATTGTTGACCTCATTTTTGAGGTCTTCCTTTCCCTTTCTTTAGATACCCTAGGATCTAGCCTTAGGTTTTTTTTTATTCTTGACTCTCCTAGAGGACTAAACCGAAACCTACAATATTTAGAAATTCGAACCATTTATTCGCTCCTTGAAGTTTCATATGGATTATTTCTAATCCTTGACGTCCAGTTGAATCGAATAAAAGCCGACATATTGAAATTCTTGTTGAGTTCCCATAGGGATTTGAAAATCATAAGAGGACCCCACGATGTGTGTGACGTTTGACTTTCTGTCGCGAGCAGTTTATTTGACTTTGGTTATTGCTTATGTGAAGACTGGTAAATGATATACTTGTTAAACGGTTCTAAACGGGTCAAAATAATTTCATTTAACGCGTCGCGCGTGAATTGAAGTTAATTTGACGCGATCATCGACGAATTTGTCCGGATGATTCCGGATGACAAAACAAACTGGGCTGTCGCGTTCGGAACGTCGATTTTAGCTAGGGGGGACACTCATTTTGTTGGAGCACCGAGCACGAATGAGTTGCACAAAATTGGATATTTTTCTTTTAATAAAAATAAATAAAATCTTTTTTTTTATAAAAGGGTTTTAAAAAAAAATCCCTAATCTTACTCCCCCTCACACGCACGCCTCCCCTTTCTCCTTTTGGGACCAAGCTGTGCCCTAGCCCCTTTGCTCTTCTCGACCGTGTAGTAGAGCCTTTCTCCGGTTTCTCCAGTCACCTTCTTCCTCTTCGGTTACGACCGGCCTTCGCTGCCGGTCATAACTGTCAGTCACTTTCTTGCAACGGTTTTTCCCGCGCAACGAATTTGGTAGCTCTCTCATTCTTGGGTTTGTGCGTTTCCCTTGTCATGAGCCCCTTACCCTCTCGATGGCTATAAATACCCCGTGGTGGGGAGGCACGGGCGGCGTTTTTTTTTACTCCGAGGAAGGATCGTGAGCTATTCTGTTTCGTGATTTTGGGCATTCTTATTTCCGAGTTTTTCTTTTACAATCCCCTAGAAGTAAGAATCCTTCCTTCTCTTCGCTTTATTCTTAATTGAATGATGACATATATGTTGCAATATGATCCTTCTTATTCATAGAGTTTCCTCTTTTGCCTCACTTCTTACATGTTACGGAAATTTTTATGCTTAAATTTTGATCTATAAAGAAATGAGGCTTCTCTTTTGGCTTACATTATTAATGAATATTGAATATTAAGCATAGCTTTGTTTTCAAAAAAGCTAGATCTATGGATACGAAATGCTTATTGGAAAAGATTGACTTGTTCTTGAAATAATATTATCCATTTATTTCACCTGTAAATAGCATGAAAATACTGGTTGGGAAAGATTTATTTTTATGAGAAGAAGAAGTTTATACTTCATTTTGATCACTCCCATTACCGTTGCTCCTATTTGACCATATGTTGGAGATCATTTTTTATACCTGTTTGGGGCTCGGTCTTGTTCTTCTTGTTGCCCCTTGTTCGAACATATATTGGAGATCATTTTTTTATACATGTTTGGGGCTCGGTTTTGTTCTTCTTGCTGCCCTTTGTTCGAACACAAGTTGGAGATCATTTTTTATATCTGTTTGGGGTTCGGTTTTTTTCTTTTTGCTGCCCCTTGTTCGAACACATATTAGAGATTATTTTTTATAGCTTTGAATACTTGTTTGAGGCTCAATTTTGTTCTTCTTGCTGCCCCTTGTTTGAACATGTTGGAGATCATTTTTATACCTGTTTGGGGGTCGGTTTTGTTCTTCTTGTTGCCCTTTGTTTAAACACATATTGGAGATCATTTTTTATAGCTTTGAATGCCCGTTTTGGGAGCCGGTTTCTATGTTTCTTGCTGCCCCTTATTCGAACAGATATGGGAAATTATATTTTGGTTTTAAATATTTGTTTTGGTGTTCAGTTTTTGCTCTTCTTACTATCCTTTATTCGAGCGTGTATGGGAGACTATATCTTGAGTTTTGAACACCTATTTTGGGGGCCCTTTTTTACGTTTCTTGCTGCTCTGATTCGAATACATATTGGAGATCATTTCTTTTGGTTTGGAGTTTAATTTGGAGCTGCAGTTTTTTGCTCCTCTTGCTGCTCTCATTCGAATATAAATTGGAGACCTTTCTCTTGGTCTCGAACATTAGCTTGGAACTGCGGTTTTTGTTCTTTTTGCTGCCTTTACTCGAATATATATGTTGTAAGCTTTATCTGATGGTTTGAAGAACTATCCAATGGCTTGGTTCTTTTATTTTTTTTCTCTGCTTCCATTTGAATATATGTTAAAAACCTTATTTGGTGCTTTCAAAAGCTATTTTAGTATCCCGGTTTTGCTTATTGTTGCTCCCCTATTCGAGCATATACTGGAATTTTTTTTTTTTTGGTGTTTTAAATGTTGGTTTGGCGTTTGATTTTTAAACTCCCCATTATTGTTATTCCTATCCAAATGTATTCTGAAACTCATTACAACGCTTTGAGATGTTGGCTTTGGGGCTTACCTATGTTTCTCTGCTTCCTGTTACCTGTCTCCTGTTCGGAAAATATGTTGGGTGCAAATTTTTGGTTTTAAGGCTTTATGGAATTTGCTTTCTGGTGGCTCAATTTTAGCCCCTTTATTGGGCTCGGGTCCGTTTCTTGATGGCTCGGTTTGGCCCCCTTCGTTGCTTAGTTTTGCTTGGTGATGGCTTAAACTTTGTCCATTTGCTGGAATCAGGTTTGATTGGTGATGGTTCAGTTTTTGACCACCTGTTGGATCCAGTTTTACCCATTGGCTTTCTTTTACTTGTGAAGTATATTATATGGTGGATTGGATTCTAACCTCTTGTTGGAATTGGCTTCCTGGTCACATAAATTTCATGGGTTTGAACTTCGCAACATGAGAATAGAAACTTATTTCTCCTTGGAAAATTGATAGAGCATGCAATAATCATATGTACAAGTTTAAAATTTGAACCTAAACGTGGAAGGTGCATGTCATAGAAATGCTTAAATGATTATTTCTCTCATTTTCTTGATATGAGATATACAAAATTTGTTGGATGAGCATATGAAACATTAAAGTGGCTTATAAGTTTGAGGTACGGGGTAACAGACAATAATGCAAAGAACCATTGATCGGCTTCTCATATAGCTGAGAATATAAAAATCAATATTCAATTAGTGAGATGCCCTTTCACCCCTTAAGTCGTCGGCAGCTCTAATCCTTTTCAAAAGACTTGAGAATTGGTAGTTAGAAAAGAACATATACGCAATTACACAAAAGTACACTTGTAAAAGAACAGATACGCAATTACACAGATACTACACTTGTAAAAAAACAAATACTACAGGTTTTACACAGACAATACACTTGTAAAAGAACAGTTACTATAAGTTTTACATAAATACTGCACTTGCAAAAGGAACAGATACTCATTTCATACACTACACAACAAATACTACGATATACGATAGACACTATACATTACACTCTTCACAACAGATACCACAATAATAGATATTATATTTCTTTTGAGAGTCTAGATATTACAAATCATACCCCGATAAATTTAGATACTACACATCACCCATCCTAATATCACACATAGGTGCACCACACTCTGATAAGATTCAGATACTATCTCACATGGGTATATTACACATTTAACAAGATAAGTCTAGATATTATTTGGGTTCACACATCCTTTAAACGATAAAGTCTAGGGCTGTCTGATTATATGAGTGATTCGTTGGTGACTTCTAGTTGATATGGATAGGTTGACTTCGATATATCAGTTGCTTGTGAGATTGAGATAAGAAAAAGAGGTCTAGTCTGAGTCTAACCCAAAATTAAAAGCTAATATCACACTTTAAATTTTCATATGCTTATCACTTAGCATTTCTTTTATAATCTGCAAAATGTTTATCTAACCTCTTTATATTATGCAATTGTAATATGTTTTGTAGCATCGCCAGAATTAATCAGGTACATTTAGTTGTTTCAATTTTATTTTTTTGCAACATATTTCTTTATTTATTGCATAGTCTTTCTTTTCCTTATTTTGTTTTGCTTTCATAGTTTTCCTTCAGTATTTTCCTGTTACAGTACTTTATTATACAGTTGTTTCTTCCCTTTACTGCATTGTCTTATAAACATTCACCTGTATTTATACTTTCAAATATTGTTTTCCTAGCATATTTGTATAACACCCTATGATAGGTCATTCGAGACATGGTTTTCTCTTTTCTTTATCCTTTTCTCGAGACAAGACGACAACATTGTCAATTGGCGATTCATCTCTGAGCTGCGATCGGGACTACAACAGATGGTGGAAAGCTGAGCTTCAATCAAACTTCAATAGATTTAAATAACACACATATAGGATGCTGAGGTTATTCGTCTAACACGATGTAAATCCTCATACTATCTTTTAGGACTTTCTACGATTTTTATGTCGTACGATATAAGTCCTAAACTTTTTAGGATTCTGAGGTCGTCGTTCGATACGATATAAATCCTCACATTTCCTCGGGTCATTTATATATGAAATGTAGATATAAACCTCGAATATCTAAATAACTTGCAGGAATGAAACATCATATAATTTCCTTTTCAAAGATGTAAAGTCAAACCATAGATTAATTTGATATGTCACTGAATATTCTTCAGTATCTTCGACATCTCCTACTTTTCGTTCCTTTGGATTCTAAAAATAATTTTTCCTATTTGAACCTATCTCATTTGACTTTTCCTATAAGCAATCGTGGAAACCTAAACGTTGAATTCTTGAAGACAAAACTCTGATCTTAATCGAGAGTTTTCTCAAATAACTCCCGTCATTTGGAATGTAATTAACTATAAGTATTTGCCTCCATAGGGAATTAAGAACCCATATTAATCTAAACCATGTCTAATCTGTGTATTAGACAAGAGAATTTGTCGGGTATAAAATTTGCAGACCAAAATAGAGTCATAAACTTTTAAGTTTAGATAGTTAAGTCTACCAATAAATGATAAATTCATCAATTGAAATGATATATCATTTATTGTATCGTGATCAACTATTTAAACTATTAGATATATAGGTCTATCCGATCTCATCTTTTTTTAAATAAATATAATACATCATTTCACAAAACTAAAATTACATTATATATTGTACTAAATTTAAGTTTTACAAAACTAAAAAAATTATTTTACAAAACTAAATATAATACATCATTTCACAAAACTTAAAAAAATGCCGACAACAATGAGCTATTTTGACAACCTTAGTCACGCTTCCGTAGGATGTAAGGGTAGGACAAGATTTAAATCTAATTATTTAAATTAAAATATTCATTTAAATAAAATTTAATATATTTTAATTCTATTTTTAAATTAGTAATTCTAATTGATTGTAAATCTTTATAGCCTTGTAGTCAATTAAATAACTTAAAAATACACTCATTATTATTATTATTATTATTATTATTATTATTATTATTATATATATATATATATATATATATAATTATTTCGATTCAAAATGAGTCAAAGAACAAACAAATCTTTTTTCGTGTTTTCATTATATATCAAGCGCAAAAAAATTATTTGTGTTCAGCATGTTTGCTTAGCGAATGAATTGATCACAAGCTACTTAACAAGCCGAACACAAACTCTTCGCAAACAACAAGCCGTTTTGACAGCCCTAGTGAATAGCAAGAAATTTATAAGTATTTCGATGGAATTAAATTTGCCAATAATAAAGAAATATCACAATAAACAAGCCTACTTAGCGGTATGTCTGTATGGAGAGTAGAATCGCATCTAGTAATAATGAACCTCTTGAAGATCCATCAAAACATCAAAGGTCACTTGGTAAGCTTATTTATTTAACTAGTATTAAAACAAACATTCCATTCACCATTGGAGTAGTGAGTCAAGCAAACAAAATTTAAACAAGAGAGATTATGAAGTGGTTCTAAAATCCACAAATACATAAAAGTCTAGGGAAATGGCTGCTATATATAAAATTTAAGAAACTATATGCAGAAGCATTTCTCAATGTCAATTATATTGTTTCTAATGATGATAAAAATTCAAATTCAAGTTATTGGATCTTTGGTGGAGGAATATGATCACCAACAAAAGGCCAAAAATAAAAATGTAACATCCTTGGATGCTGAACATAGAGCTATGGTACATTTATCGTGAAAAATGAGATGGGGGTAAAAATTCTTTTACGAGAGTTTAATTTCACTATTACTTAGCATATGACTCAATATGGCAACAATCATTCTGCCATCAACATTATTAACAATCCTATTCTGAGGAATGAACTAAACATATTGAAGTAGACTCTCACTTCATACAAAATATACTTCACAAAAAACTTGTTAAACCTAAATTCAAATATAAGTCATGAATACAATATCCGGGGAACAATGCTTTTATGAAGTTGTCGCCAATGCAGGATCTGGTGCACCATGACCTAAAAAAGGTGTATTTTATGAAGTTGTCACCAATGCAAGATCCGGGGAACAATTCAAATCTGCAGCTTTACCGCTGCATGGTTGAGAGGTTGCTTCTGCTTTCACCTTAAAATGGAGTAATGGCACACCATGCCCTTTGTTTTTCAAATTCTACATCTTATGTCTATGAAATATCATGTTCCAAGTCAGTTTCAACGCTAAATAGGTCTCAATAATAAAGCTCTCACAACATACATTCTGTGATACAGTGAGGATTTAGACATGTGTCAAGAATTTACAAGCAACCATATCACCAAAAATAAGATAACAAAAAAACAGAGGATGCTAAAGAATATACTAATCATAAGCAGAAGAAGCATCGAGTTCATCGTCACAAACCTGTCAACTTCTTCATTTATTTGTCCCTTGATAACAGC